>VYZU01029624.1:30099-59269 GCA_013401355.1 Ceyx cyanopectus | reverse complement strand
AGTTTTGTTCTGCATCATGTCTTCTTTTTCTGATGTAACAAAGAGAATCCAAAGTCATTTAGAAAAATAAAGCACCTAACATACTAAATTTCAAACAAAAGCCTGCAAAAAACAAAACACATTCCTAACTGTTAGTTACAAACATACAACTACAAATTGCATATAATTATTTCACTTTCTACCATTTGTGGCATTATTCTGCATGGCATGATCTTAATTCCAGAAAGAAACAAACAACAAAACCCATGAAACATCAATTTCAGGTACAAAAAGTAATTTAGGTGCAATGTTTCTTACCAACCCAAGTACATCTTTCCAAAGATGATTCTAACGGGTTTGTATTAGTTCTTTTCTGACCATGGTAATTAATTAATTAACAAACAAACACACACATATGGAGCAACTAATTCTCTGCTACTGGGTTGAATTTATACTATTTCCTAAATTACACTGATCTCCCTGAATACCAGTTAATTTGCCACAGATGCTTCCCACTTCTGAAGGATCCTTTCAGATTTCCAAGCATAAAGATAGTAATTCTACACCTATTAAAAAGATCATCTGACTAGTGAAAGATATTAGTGTAATCCTTAAGTTTGGTCATCTTCACTTAAACAAAAGCATTATTAATACTAGTCATCAATAGAAATAGGTAGACTTGGAGCACATTTATGCTTCCATAAAGCACAGCAACAAAGAATGCAAATGCTTAATCTGTTTTTCAGTGACTGCCATAATCTTCTGTTCCTCTCCCCAGATGACTCATTAGGGAACTGTAATACAGTCTTTTCAAGTTCATCTCCAAATTTCATTTCTGCATTTTTACTAAAGCACGATGGGATGGCAAGTGCAGTTCAGTGAAAGATGATGAAATAGATTACAATGCTACTTCCTTAAAAGCCTCAAATCTATAACCAGGAAAATTAAAAAGCTTTCACTGTGAGGTAAGAGTTAATCACTGAAGTAGTAATTCTGCTCTGTGACAGCATCTCCAATAACAGCTTGCCATTTGAAGTTCCATAACAGGTACCCACAGAACACACATTTATTCTCCCTTCCCCATGAGTGGACCTGCTGAGGATGCCAAAGTGTGCAGTAATTCAGGTAAGGGGAACATGACAATATCTGCCTTTTGCAGTGGTAGCATGTATTCAGAATTCACACTTTGGAGATGCTACAACACATCTGTGCTACTGAAAAGTATACCACCTCTCATTTTTAGTTGACACCTGCACAAATATACAACATGGCCAAAAACAACTAGTCACATGAGCGTTCATATATTGATTTTCTGGACTAATTTCCTTAGCAAATGGAGCTTTTACAATAAATGTTTATTTCTCTCCCTCTTCTGTTATTACTTGCTCATCTCTGGCAATTGCAAACAAATACAAAAGCAGAAATAACAGTCCAGCCCAACCAGAAGTCCCTGAAGTTAATAATTTATTCTGGCACAGCTAAAACATGTCACAGTCCTAGGCCACTAGACTCCAATATGCCTGCACATTACATGCCAGTTTGTTTAAAGTGCTTAAAAGCCACAAATATAAAACAGTTCAGTCTCAGTCTTTACTACAGCATGCCTTTCTGTGATTCAAAGCATACAAAAAATAAGCCAGAAAAAAAAAAATCAGAACCCGATAGCCTCAGGTGACTCGCTGCAAATTTATCCCACATAGAAGACTGTTAGAAAAATTGAAACTTTTGAAGTGTGAATAGTATGTCCATGCATATCAACTGCACATAAACATGTCAATGGAAGATGACGCACACAAACCTCAAGATGGCTCTCAACAATCATTCCTGCATATGAAGCCTGCAGCACACATCAGCTGATGAGAGGTACCTTTCAAGTCTTCAGAATTTTTTTCTTAAATCTTGCTTCCTTTCTTACTGTGTATCTTCCAACATCTCATTTTTATTATGCTAGTGCCTTACACTCTCTTTCTTATACTAAGAACACAAGTGTATAAAGCTATTTTCCACCTCTTTTTTTTGTTGCTAACATCAGAATGACAGGCAGAAGCAGCATCTCAATTAGGGTAGGTGTCAGAGCTAGTTTGGTTTCTTCTACACATCAGCAGTACGAGGGAGTGGCAGGTAATACTAACTGGAGATTCCCTCCTGCAGAGCAGACACACACATCTTATGCCAGATATGCTGGTGAAGGAGGTTTGGACAGATTCAGCATGTTAGAGAGACTTCCAATGGCCCTCTGATCATTGGACTATGAACTGTTCAACTACTACCCATTATTATTATCATAATCATCATCACTACTGCCCCACCCCCACTCTATTACAATTATCTATTCACATAGGCACCCATGCTATTAACAAAGGAAACCCAGAGCAAATCAAGAGTGACAAGAAATCTCAAGGGACAAAGGAGCACATGGGACATGTGCTAGGTCACGTTTGTTCTCCTTGCTCTTCCATGTGAAGGGGGAAAGGGTTGTGGAAACACATCCTGCAAGTTAACAACTCACAGCAGGACTGGTGCTATGGGCAGTGTTTTAATTTTTATTACTACAATCAACTCTGAGAAATGATGGCTGCTAAGTTTGAGATAGGATCCACTTGTCAAAGTGGTCTAGGAACATTTTTATCCCATCTGGTGACAAGCACTTTAAATGAGAGGTCTGTCTAGGAATGGTGATAGAAGTTACTAGTAAAGGCAGAGAACAGATATTTAGATGTGTTAAGTAACTAGGTCAGGTTGGTGGTAGGAACAGAGACCTTGGTATGGATAAAGCACATTAAAAGGGGAATCAACTCAAATACTTGTATACAGGACAATGATAATGGAGTAACTGAGACAAGTGGAATAGCTCACAGGACTGGAGCTTTGGCATGGATGGATACAAGGTGGGTTTTTTAAGACCACCAGGAAGGAAAGAATAAGGGATAAATTGCCCTCTAGCCAAACAAGCAGCTGGAACACAGAAAGATGCTCTACAGGAGAGAAAACAGGCTGGTTGTGAGTTTATGGGTCAGGACTGAAGGACCTCTACAGGCAACATCACAGAATTTGTTACACATCACCTGATTGGGATAAGCAAGCAGATTAAGTCCATTTCAACAATTCCAGAAAGTCTCTACAAATCACAGAGACTGGTTACTGTGTCACACTTTAACCTCCCTGACGTCTACTGAGAGGGCAACATGACAGGACACAATCTAAAAGGCTTCTGGAAGATTTCAAGGGAGAATAGAGCACAGAATCACAGAATGTTAGGGGTTGGAAGAGACCTAGAAGATCATCTAGTCCAACGCCCCTGCCAGAGCAGGGTCACCTAGACCAAGTCACCCAGGAACAGATCCCGGCAGGTTCTGAAAGTCTCCAGAGAAGGAGACTCCACAACCTCCCTGCACAGCCCGTTCCAGAGCTCTGTCACCCTCACTGGGAACAAGTTTTTCCTTGTGTTTACCATAAACCTCTTGTGCTCCAACTGACTCCCACTGCCTCTTGTCCTGTCATTGGATGACATTGAGAGGAGTCTGGCTTCATACTCCCTACACTCACCCTTAACATACTTACAGACATTGATGAGGTCCCTTCTCAGTCTCCTCTACTCCAGGCTAAAGAGCCCCAGCTCTCTCAGCCTCTCCTCATAAGGGAGATGCTCCACTCCCTTCAGCATCTTGATGGCCCTGCGTTGGACTCTTTCCAGTAGCTCTTCGTCCCTCTTGAATGGGGTGCCCAAAACTGGACACAGTATTCCAGGTGGGGCCTCAACAACACAGAGCAGAGGGGGAGAAGAACCTCCCTTGACCTGCTGGCCACACTCTTCCTAATGCATCCCAGAATGCAGTGACATGCAGGACATGATAGTGTTTGTCTCAAACAATCCAAGAAGTTGAGACACTCAGGACATCTGTTGTGTGCCTTAAGCCCAATAATAAGTATTATCCCTTGTAAAAGTTGTATCAGAAGGTGGCAAGAAGTCAATACACATTATGGATTTTAAGTTTCTGAATGTGGAATAAAACACTGATTTAAAACACTCTTACTCTATGAAACTGACCCTAAAGAACACTGCAAACTGTCTCTGCATGACTGAACAAGTTTTTCGCATGATTTCTGAAGAGGTGCAAACCAGTTCATCTTTAGAAAACCTGTACTTCCTTCTGCATATCTCGACATACCTTCAAATACCACTCAAGTGGAACAAAGCTTAGCAAACTGTATTATTAATATTTTTAAGAATAATCTAGGTTAAATGAAGCACTTGACAGAATTCAATGTTAACTGTTTTCTGTGTCTTCAACACAGAAAGCAGACAAAAAAAAATAAACCAAGCAAAGCCTTCTGCATTCCACCACAGATACAAGTAGAGCTGTGATATATTGGAACAAGTAACAGAAAGTAAACTTTCACTAAATGATCTACTTACCCTTTTAGTATTTTCTTATTTAAATGTAAAATAAGTTTTAAAAATAAGTTACAAGTTTGGGATACACTGAAATGCTGGATTGCTGACTTACACAAATGTAAGTGTAAATTTAAACCTGGCTCAAATGTTTCTGACATCAGCATTAGATTACAGAAGTGTTGCATAACCCAACACACACAATCCTTCCCTAAACAGGTAATGGGAGGAACAGTCAGCAGGAGCAGCAGGAAGTATGGCAGCTGACACACACTGAGGGGCAGGAGCAGGGGAGCAGCACCACAAAGGGAGGGGTGTCACCAGGTTCACACTGCTGCCTGAAACAGCAAGCACTGAGCAGCACTACTGCAAAGAAGCAGAGGCTGCTTCTGCATCAAGAATGGAGTTCAGAGATGTTGCTGTGCTTAAAGCCATAAGTGATCCTTCTGCAATCTGAATTTTCACAAAACTTTACTAGCAGGCTCTCCAAAACCCATCTTGCTTGCCAATAGCTGCAATGGCTACAAATGCATAAAATGCTATTCTTCACAGAGCGAGGCCTTCAAAATAATGACAATCAGAAATGCACATTAGTGCTTTGTGAGATACCAGATATAAAAGCCACTTGAGATGCTTCAGCTTAGATTCTTCTTTCAAATACAGATTACAGATCTTTTCACTTGACAAATTCAGGTTCAAGGACCATTTTCCCAACACCTCTAATTTACCTCTTAACATGTCTCTCATCCACAGTTACTCTCCTGCTTTTTTTCAGATACCTGTAATGATATTATGCAGCAAAGTTCCACAAGTCTCCCCTTTCCAACCAGCACTCAGTGAGAAGTTCCAAAATGTCTTATTTTAAAATAAAATTCTCAAATAAGGTCCTGTATAACTGAGACAAATTTGCACTGTTGACACATAGGGAGTGCATACCGAGGTAGGGTACACACTGAGGAGTGGCTAGCTGAGACTTCCCAGTGTTTACTGAAACAATTGAAGACAAACATTAAGTCTCCTTCATGTCTGAAATATCTACAAGAAGCCACCATTTCACAATCATCTTCTTCTCATGTCAAAAGCCTCTGCAAGGTAGAGTGCTGCTATTGAAGGAACCGAATTAAAAGTTGTCTTTGCAAAAATAAAGGGAAAATAATATTTGACATAACTCATATTAATGATTTTTGCAGCTCTTGGGAGCAGAGTCATATCAAAGCCAAACTGGCAACAAGATACAGAATTTCCTTATGACATTTAGGATAATCCACTGCAAGGCAAACTGCAAAACTTTTTCTATCAAAACTGTTAAATAATGTTTAATACACTCCACAAGCCACACTTTCCTCATGCTTGACAGTAACTGTGGTTACCATACAATGCTACAATAAAAATTCAATAGGACAGTTCACAGTAAGGAGAAAAAAAACCAACTAAAACAAAACACCTCCCACACCATCTTAGTAAAAGCATCACGCACTTCAAAATCTAACATTTTCAAAGCTACTGACATTAACACACTGCCTATCCCTCTACTTAAACCTCAAAACTGCCCAATCCAAAAAGGGTACAGATAAATCCACTAGGCAGGACACAGATGAACTGCTGAAAGACAGGGGTTTAACATTCAGGCAAAGGGTGTTCTTATCTGCATTTCATACCACCCAGGATAGCACTCTCTAAACTAATCAGAGCCACAGAAATTAATGAAGCCCATCTACTAAACAAAAAAGAAACTGTTTGAAGTCAGAGAAAGCAAAGAGTACCCAGAAATAAAAGCACTTGCCTCAAAAATAGAAGTTATTTGGCTCCCAGTCCTTGCTCCAAACACTGTCATCTCCTTCCTAGTCCATTTAGTCCCAGACTAAATATAAAAATCCAGGAAACTAAATCCACAAAGTAGTTCTGGAGAAAAGAGACTGAACTCTCTATGGACACATAGTGTTAACAGAGGCATGATTTTTAATCCCTGTCTCTCACTTCACTGCAGTTGATTTACCAATAGCACAGTGATGCCAAAGGACCAAACTCCCAGAGCTCTGGTCTGGTCAAAAGCTTAGGACACTTCTTCACAGAAAAAGATTTACATGCATGGAGGAAGGTTCTGCCATAAGCTACCAAGAGAAGGCTGATGAAATAGCAGGAGCACTTACAGCAAAATATGGAGGGAAAAAACAAACAAACCGAAACAAACCAAAAACACAAAAACTAAACACACATCAGAGTAAACCTGGCAAAGACCAACTCTGCTGCTGCTGCCTCTCAGAACTGTAGGTCTGTCTTTCCAAACTTCATCTGAGTAACCAGGAGGAAACACCTGTTTTGAGGCACATTTACTGGGTGTAAAGTGTCTCTTCACTGTTCTCACAATTAAAGTAACCAGTGTGACATTACTTATTCCAATCATGCATTTACTTTCTTCCTGTGCATCTCTGACTTTTTTTTCCATCTGCTTCCACAATTAAAGAGGATGCCACTACTAAGACTTATTTATATTCCTTTCTACTGTCTGATGCCCAGACTGACAGAACATGGTTTTCAGTAACTGCTGTGATCTGCCAAATTCCAAAAATTGAAGTTTTGTCTCTCTAAGATCACAATTTTTGCAGAACAGCTCAAATAGAACTACTCTCCTTTGGAATGCCACCACCTTAAGGTGATCTGTTTTGAATAGAAGCCAAAGCTGAAGCTAAAATCTGACAAAATACATCAATTCAACAATAACCATTAAGTTATCTACCAGAGTTCACTTGAATCCACAAATCCTCTGTCAAATAAAGAAAAAAAGAAAATAATAAAATATCAAGTATTAATAACTAACCACAGGAAACAAGCTAGGCATACTTCTTCAAAGACAAGAATTAAAAAAATACAAATCTTTGTGTGGATATCCTCAGACAGTATTAAAATAGCTCTAATTCATGTAGTGTTGCACACCCATGCTCCAGTTTGAAATGTCTTGCACAATTAATTTAGAAGTTACTCAACCTCCCAATCCAATAAAAACAAACCAAAACAACAAACTGCAAGACTCAAACACAACTACAAACCCAAACATGCCAATCCAATAATAATAATAAAAAAACAAAACAAACTGCAAGACTCAAACACAACTACAAACCCAAACATGCCAATCCAATAATAATAAAAAAACAAACAAAACAAAACAAACTGCAAGACTCAAACACAACTACAAATAAACCCAAACATGCAATAAATAGCATGTGTTCAATTTTATTCTCAACCACAATTCACTGAGATTAGATGGAATAGTTAAGCAACTAAAAAAATACCCTAAAAAATCACAGGCTAAAGCTTTACTGAGATTTTACTTTAATTTTCCCTCCTCCACAACTTTCACTTCTTCCCTGACATCCCCTTTTTGCCTTCTCATTCTACCCAATCTCTCTTACAACTGCCTGTGCTCCTTACTTGTTCAGCACATTCTTGAAGCTTTTTTGTTGCTAAACCCAAAGTCACCAGCCGAGTATCCTAGCAACTGCAGCAGTTGATGACCTTACTCGAGGGACGTGCTTATCAAGTTGAGAGAGGGAGCATTTGTATCTCATTACTGAAGGAAAAGGCAACAAAGAGGGAGGGAAGATTGCAGTAAAAACTTGTGATTAATCTTTATTTTAAGCACAGGTGTACTGTTCAGCCCAACATCTACTAAGACCACTACAAGTTTTAATGCTTGGTCACATTTAGGTGACCCGACATTACTGAGAATGACAACTAGAATACTTCGGGTTTGCTGAGATACTCCACCTCCACCCTCAGGTTTGAGCCCATCAGCTCCATTTACACCAGTGTAAACACTTTATGCAAAAAGGCAGAAACCCAGAACAAACAGCTGACAAAACAAATAAAAACCAAAACCCACAAAGACTCTGCTGAATACTGACACAGCATAGGAAGCTTTGCTTTTTATCTGCTGGTGGGGTTCTCCAAACACGTCCCCCAAACAGAAGGTGCAAAACAGGAGCAGAAAGCCAGAGCCAGGAAAGCAGCGAGGCTGCCCCAGCCCTGGAAAGAGTTTGCTTACATTGCCAGGGAGCCCCACCCAGAGAGAGCAATTTCACATTACACCTACACCCATCACACTGCTCCCAGGGCCTTTCAGCCACAGAGTGGAGTGGTTGGAATCGGTGAACTCATCCAATAGGAAAGCAACACCCTCCAAAAAGGCAAGTTCGATTATATATCAGCTGAAAAGGATGGACCAACACGGGCACGTGACAGCTGTGCTACACTGCTCTGGCACAAAGGGGGGAAGAAGGAACCAAACACCATCACTGGGAAGTCGCAGCAAGCTCAACAAACACATGAAGTTACACCAGATGTAACCGCATCACATCTGTAACGTGAAGCTGTCCCTCCAGACTGCACTTAACAGCCATTATGGAACAATCTAGAAATAGTATTAAGAAATGTAAAATGAAATGCAATTACAAAGACTTTTTTCATCCAATCAACACAAAATTCCAGAACCCAAATCCTGATGCAACCTTGCACAAAAACCTATCCCTTCTCTACCAAGGGTATGTACATCAACCACACGGGTGGGTTTTGGTTTTAGCCCTGCAAGAATCTTATCTTTTCCTATTACAAACTGCTACTGAAGGTTTACACAGGCACTAAGCAATCAAGTCACATGATTGGATTTTTTTCCCAGTCAATTCGGTGGCATTTCAAAGGAGACTGGATGAAGCAGCTCTTCTGCAGTGTGAATGCGTCAAGCACATCTGTCAGTCAATGCATCAGGGAGTTCAGTACAATCAAACACTTAACTGAGCAGCCATATTACTTTCACTTGAGTAAAGGGGTTTTGGCTCTTCTGAGCTACTGAACAAGCAGTGCTTTTTTGGTAGTACATGCAAGTTGCACGTTAAAACTGAAAATAGCTTCCTTCATTAGTACAGTGTTGGGCTTGTTTTGTCGTTTCTGTTTTGGTTTTGTTTTTTTCCAATAAAAAGGTGAGGCATCACAATGACAGAAAAAACTGCCAGCCTGCTTTTGCTTTCCTCCCTGCCCACCCCCCCATAAAAAAACAGACAGAAAGACTGAGCTCAAAGAATTAAAATATCCACCTTAAATAGCCACAAAACTAACTAGTCATTTAAAAATTCAGGGAGAATTTAAAATACACACACAAATTACTTTTACATGCCTTGAAACTACCGAGATGAAACATTTTTTGTAGATTATGCTGTTAATACATGTAAAAGGAAGATCTGAAAATGCAGGACCAGTGAATAAATTAAATTTCAATTTCCTATGCAAGCTTATTCTGCACAAGTTAAAATAGCTGTGGATTTATAAA
Organism: Ceyx cyanopectus; assembly: GCA_013401355.1. Classification (NCBI taxonomy): domain Eukaryota; kingdom Metazoa; phylum Chordata; class Aves; order Coraciiformes; family Alcedinidae; genus Ceyx; species Ceyx cyanopectus. The sequence goes on along the minus strand of VYZU01029624.1, from coordinate 49,577 downwards.
ATTCTCACCCTTCCTTCTATACACCCCATATATTTCTTGTTAATTAGTCATCTTTCAACATATTAAGTGTAGGTTTTATCTATAGGGCATGGAAAACATTTCTATTAAAAAAAATGTAGCAGCAAGTGGAACTGCAGAACTTAGGACCATCAAGTACCTCAGATGCTTCTTAACAGTAGCTGAAGGGCATCAGTGCCCTGATGAATGTCTACAGTCAATATTGCTCCAAATCTTGCATATCACATCACAAATTTTGAATATATGATCCAATAAGTAGATGACAAAAAAAAAATTGACATAAATAGCAATATACTCTATGAAATGGGATGCAAAAATTATCTTAAGGTAACAACTAGCCATTCAACTGATGGCCTGATTTAGCAAGATAGTTTACTCCCCACCCAAGTCCCCCCAGATCAAGGTCACACAGACATTTCTCTCTTATGAGAGAATACTGACCACACAGAATTGGTTTTCCTCCTAAAGCTCCTCTGACATCCTTCCTGTCACTCATTCCTGTCCTGTACAGCAAGACAAGCTGTTGACAAAATGTTTGTTTCAGGTCATGCAATAAAAAAAAAAAGTTTTAAGCAGCTTCAATTCAGATACTCTCACCACACACAATATCAAGGCAGTTGTGCAATAAAGTGACCACCAAGGATGCAAAGGCTGATTATGTTCAAGCTGCTACTAAAACAGGTTTCCACAGAACTATAGCTTCATTGACACTCCCATGGCAACAGGCTGAAGTGGCTCTTCTTAGAGCCATCCCCTGAAAGACACAATGTAGTAAAAAGAGAAAGGGGGAGGGGGGGACGAGATCACAACTACATTGATGCAGGGATGGTGGAGCCATTCTTATAAGCTGGAGAGCCACACAGTTGTTGAAATTTCTCTGTATTTATATTTCACATAGAATCTAAAAGTTGCACTAAATATACCAGAAATCATATCAAGTGCAAAAAGAAAATCCCTGTCATTAAAAGATATGAATGTATATAAGCAACAAATTATTACACTAGTAATTACAAGTGCCCTACTCCATACAAATCTCTGTAGGCACTATGGCAAATGAGTTTTCAAACACTCCAATATTGAGGCAGATTCAAAGAGTTTTACAAGGAATTTATTTAAACATAGATAGAATCAGTAACAAAGCTTAAAAGTGCTTGTATGAAAATGTATTTTTTTGTAAAGCAGTAAGGAAGGCTAAACCAGCAATTTAGGACTGGTAGCTTTGTTTCTATATTAAGTGGACTTGGCTTTGACAAACACTGGATGTGAAGACAGAGAGGCATCTGAAGTTTGATGCAACACAGGGAAAGCCAGCACAGGGCAGGGAGGGCAGTCAGAGGAGACCAATATGATCAGCTGTAATCATCTCTACAGCAGCATTCTGAGTAACTTCTGTTAAACCTAAATTAATTAAGGCAAAATGACTAATTCTGATCCCACAGTTGATGTTAGCAGCAGTAACTAGTTGACGAAATCATCCCTGGTTAAAATTTTTCCTACTTCTTGAAACACCAAGAAAAGGAAAGCTGGGAAAGCAGTCCTGGACTTCATTCGGGTAACTTTTCATGTCAACAGACACTTAAGAACTTCAACCCTGCAACTTGTTACAATTACTCCACAAGGAATGAAGTGTAAGAAGTTTAGCAATTAAGAGACTGGGATAGGAATGATCATTTAACTCCTGTGGTAGTCAAATTTCTCCTCATTTAAGCTCCTATGAGATCCTGTTGCATGCATAAAAACATGAATAGGCTTAAGTTCCTTATACATATTTGTCAAAATGTATTAGGGATCAAATGCTGACCAGGTCACCATTAGGCTCTGCTCCTGGATGCATGGTATTAGAAATTCTTTTACAAGTTTAATGATAGGGCAATAACTACAGACATTTCACAAAGCTTACCTGAACTTTCTTTTAAGTAAAAAGCTTAGTATTAGTAAAGCATGATACACTGCAGAATTTCATCATCATACAAAAATTACCTTCTACTATTATTATAAAAACAAACCCCAGGACTAACAAAAAATCTCAACATGCAACCACAAGCACAGCAAAAAGAGGTATCACTACAGACTAAATAAATTCCTGACTACATATTTACCTTAAAACTCTACTCAAAACTTTTATCCTGAATTTGAGCATTTATGTGCACAGCATTTCTATTTTGTGTAACATATCTTCTGAGGACTAAATGGACCACCACATATGCAATCACTTCTTTATACCTATAAAAAAAGATGTATATTATTTTAACTGCTATGTTCACATTTAGCAGTTATTGAAAAATTTTGTTCTGTCATCACACATTTGTAGAACTTTATAGTAGGTCACTGTCTTTTTGATAAATCAGTATCAAAAGTTAGGCACCCACGTTTATTCTCAAACCCTACACAAACTTGAATTTGCTCCAAATGGAATGGGATTATTTCCATTATGCTGTGTAGCCAGGAAGAGGCTATGTACACAGTCCCCCTAATGTCACAACACAGACAAACATGTGCTCAGTGCCACTAAGAATGAGAATCAATAGACTTCCTTTATATTAACTATTGAGATGACCGGGTATTCTGGAAAGCTCAGAATTAATCAAAAAACAAAACAAAACAATACCAACAACCAAAACACCAACCACCCCCACCAGCTTACACATCTACACAACCTAACAAAATAATCTGCCAATCTGCCAGCATTTAATATCATGACTGAGCTTTCCTCTTCAAAATAGAACTCTATTACTCTGGAAGACAGTTTAATATCAGTTATCTCAGTAAAATATTAAGATCTGAAGTACATAATTTGTTACCCTAGTCTAGAATTTGTTGATTACAGCTACACAATGTTCACTTAAGTTATGCAGAATTTGCACATTATGGGAATCCCCAACTACTTAAAATGACTGATAATAGAAATTACAATACATACCAACAGACCCTTCAAATGGCCATCAAGTTCTCCCTCACCACAGACTTGAAGTGCATTTTTAGAGAGAGAAGAATGAGTATAATTGGAAGAGCTGTTACAAGTGCAGAAATAAGCCACCCAAATGGAAATTCTTACCATAAGCTTGGAAGACAGCAGAAAACTGAATTTCACTCTGCCAAGCTGTTGTGGTTTTCTTCCAGAACCACCAATGCAATAAGAGACTGCCACAAACTATTTATCAGTTGTACAGCCATGTAGTATGAAGGCAGTCACTAGAATTAATGCATTACTAATTACAAAGATAGAGCAGAAAAGAATTGTTCTTCACTAGTACCCTGAAACACTCAAGGATTAACTCTTCCCATTCTGCAGGGAAAGGGAAGTTCCCAAATTGGTTATTTATGACTGTGAAATTGATCTTAGCAGAGGAATTAAACCCCTAAGCAGGGTTCAGGGAAAGCTTAAATCCAAACACTTTCTTATTTCAACACGTAATGATATAGCCACATTGCTGGCTAAAGCAATGTGGTTATATCTTTTGTGCAGTCAAGATAAGCCTACTTACTTATACAAAATCAGTTATTTTGAATGCCCTACTTCTAGTGATATGAAACAAGGAAAATTAGGCTTACAGTGGAGAAAAAAAAATAGTAAAAGGAGCTGTGAAAATTGCACATAGTGCAAGCCTTGAAATTATTCCAGTACCACAAACCCAAGTAGACTTCAGCACCTAGACGATCCTTCACTGCCAACAGCTTTCACTCAGTTGCACAAAAATTAGCTTCCTCTAAGTCTGGTCCATATGGAGAACAGCAAGTTACTGACATCCCTTCCCTCAGTGAAAGTAGTACTATCTATCTGCAACACAGACCCAGAAATACTAACTCAATCTGATAAGGAAAAAACAAGCAAACTCAGAGAAGCCTATGATCTGTAGATTACCAAATTCTTCAGAGGACTGTGAAAAGTATGTCTTTCAGGGTACAACAATCCAAATAACTGTGCTTAAAATATTCCTAATCAAAATACAAAGATAGTGTTTTCTTTAGGAAGTCATTCAATTTCACAGTGAAGTCTGAAGATATCAGTGTACTTTAATAGACCTAAGTGTAAAAATGTGTTCTGGTTTTACATTTCCACGTATATTAATTATTCCTAGCTTTATAGTATCCTAGCAATGATCCAGCTCATTCACAGTACATATNAAGTTTAATGATAGGGCAATAACTACAGACATTTCACAAAGCTTACCTGAACTTTCTTTTAAGTAAAAAGCTTAGTATTAGTAAAGCATGATACACTGCAGAATTTCATCATCATACAAAAATTACCTTCTACTATTATTATAAAAACAAACCCCAGGACTAACAAAAAATCTCAACATGCAACCACAAGCACAGCAAAAAGAGGTATCACTACAGACTAAATAAATTCCTGACTACATATTTACCTTAAAACTCTACTCAAAACTTTTATCCTGAATTTGAGCATTTATGTGCACAGCATTTCTATTTTGTGTAACATATCTTCTGAGGACTAAATGGACCACCACATATGCAATCACTTCTTTATACCTATAAAAAAAGATGTATATTATTTTAACTGCTATGTTCACATTTAGCAGTTATTGAAAAATTTTGTTCTGTCATCACACATTTGTAGAACTTTATAGTAGGTCACTGTCTTTTTGATAAATCAGTATCAAAAGTTAGGCACCCACGTTTATTCTCAAACCCTACACAAACTTGAATTTGCTCCAAATGGAATGGGATTATTTCCATTATGCTGTGTAGCCAGGAAGAGGCTATGTACACAGTCCCCCTAATGTCACAACACAGACAAACATGTGCTCAGTGCCACTAAGAATGAGAATCAATAGACTTCCTTTATATTAACTATTGAGATGACCGGGTATTCTGGAAAGCTCAGAATTAATCAAAAAACAAAACAAAACAATACCAACAACCAAAACACCAACCACCCCCACCAGCTTACACATCTACACAACCTAACAAAATAATCTGCCAATCTGCCAGCATTTAATATCATGACTGAGCTTTCCTCTTCAAAATAGAACTCTATTACTCTGGAAGACAGTTTAATATCAGTTATCTCAGTAAAATATTAAGATCTGAAGTACATAATTTGTTACCCTAGTCTAGAATTTGTTGATTACAGCTACACAATGTTCACTTAAGTTATGCAGAATTTGCACATTATGGGAATCCCCAACTACTTAAAATGACTGATAATAGAAATTACAATACATACCAACAGACCCTTCAAATGGCCATCAAGTTCTCCCTCACCACAGACTTGAAGTGCATTTTTAGAGAGAGAAGAATGAGTATAATTGGAAGAGCTGTTACAAGTGCAGAAATAAGCCACCCAAATGGAAATTCTTACCATAAGCTTGGAAGACAGCAGAAAACTGAATTTCACTCTGCCAAGCTGTTGTGGTTTTCTTCCAGAACCACCAATGCAATAAGAGACTGCCACAAACTATTTATCAGTTGTACAGCCATGTAGTATGAAGGCAGTCACTAGAATTAATGCATTACTAATTACAAAGATAGAGCAGAAAAGAATTGTTCTTCACTAGTACCCTGAAACACTCAAGGATTAACTCTTCCCATTCTGCAGGGAAAGGGAAGTTCCCAAATTGGTTATTTATGACTGTGAAATTGATCTTAGCAGAGGAATTAAACCCCTAAGCAGGGTTCAGGGAAAGCTTAAATCCAAACACTTTCTTATTTCAACACGTAATGATATAGCCACATTGCTGGCTAAAGCAATGTGGTTATATCTTTTGTGCAGTCAAGATAAGCCTACTTACTTATACAAAATCAGTTATTTTGAATGCCCTACTTCTAGTGATATGAAACAAGGAAAATTAGGCTTACAGTGGAGAAAAAAAAATAGTAAAAGGAGCTGTGAAAATTGCACATAGTGCAAGCCTTGAAATTATTCCAGTACCACAAACCCAAGTAGACTTCAGCACCTAGACGATCCTTCACTGCCAACAGCTTTCACTCAGTTGCACAAAAATTAGCTTCCTCTAAGTCTGGTCCATATGGAGAACAGCAAGTTACTGACATCCCTTCCCTCAGTGAAAGTAGTACTATCTATCTGCAACACAGACCCAGAAATACTAACTCAATCTGATAAGGAAAAAACAAGCAAACTCAGAGAAGCCTATGATCTGTAGATAACCAAATTCTTCAGAGGACTGTGAAAAGTATGTCTTTCAGGGTACAACAATCCAAATAACTGTGCTTAAAATATTCCTAATCAAAATACAAAGATAGTGTTTTCTTTAGGAAGTCATTCAATTTCACAGTGAAGTCTGAAGATATCAGTGTACTTTAATAGACCTAAGTGTAAAAATGTGTTCTGGTTTTACATTTCCACGTATATTAATTATTCCTAGCTTTATAGTATCCTAGCAATGATCCAGCTCATTCACAGTACATATAATTCTACCCAAAATAAGCTTTTTCACAGCTTTAGTTACGTGAAGTCTTTCAATCTAAATCTTAATCGCTAACCTGTCAACTAAATATCAGTAGCTCATAGTTCTTACACAGCCCCTATCTTGTTGCTAACTCTGCTTAGAGAAACAGTTAATGCAGAATTATGGACATCCTTTCATGTAGGAGAACCGAGATCATTCCATTACAGATACAGAATTTTGATCCCCTGAGTAATTTCCCAGAACAGTGACATCAACAAAGGCATTAACATTTCAACAGGAAACAAAACCTGACCTCCTGACACCATCGATAACACATTTTAACTGAACCTGAACGTTCACTCCATAGGTGTTTTGCAATCTTTTGTAGTTTCACTTAAGTTTGGGTCAACTTTAGTAGATGATTTGGGTTTGTTTTTTTTTTAATGATAAATTTAGTTAAAAATCACGTGGCACTCCAATAGGGTTAATTACAGGAACCTAACAACATCTAATGTTTCGGATGGAAAACATTTGCCTACTATTTAGTAGCATGGGCATGTTCGGTTTAATGTTGGCTTCTGGGTTGTTTGGGGTTTTTTTTGGGGAGGGGAGGGGGTGGTTTTGGAATTATTTTTGAGAGTGTCCTCCTTGGTTTTCTCTTAACAAGAAACCATCTAATTTAAGTCCTTTCCCCCAACGTTCAAATGCTCTCGTGTTTTCTCCAGAGTTCCAGCGTGGCCATGGAGTTTAGGACAATCGGGATGTGAGTGCTCTTCGGAAGGCACCCGGGTTCCCTTCCATACTCTCAAAACAGGGCCAGTTTGAAGTTAGATCCTGATATTGAAGAGGTCTTACAAATGCAGGGTTGAGCTTTGGGGTTTAAACATTTATTTTTTTTTTCTTTCTTTCTTCCTCCCCCCTTTCACTTCGTATTTCACGGCCGACGCTTTCTCGATCGCAGGCCCGCCGCGGGAACCACTCCAGCCGCCGTCCGTCCGCAGCCGCGCACGCCGCGGGCCGCTCGCCCCGCTGGCCGGGGAAGATGGGCGCACCCAGCGGCGGGGCACCGGGAGCGACACCGGGTTAGCACCGCGCCATCGCTCTTCTTGCTGCCAGGAGCAGCTCGGAAAACCCGTTCCACACGGACCTCGCCGCCGCCTCACGAAAGAGGCACGCGGGCGGCACACGTAGCCCACAGTGAGCCAGGTCGCCCCCCAGCCACGCCGAGAGCTGCTCGAGAAGGAACTGGGGGGAGATACGGGCAAGGAGAAGGAAGAGGTAAGAGGAAAAAAAGATAAACCGCGGCAGCGGCGCTGGCCACCCCGCAGGCAAGCGACGAACAAAGCCCAGGTCAGCCACTGGGCGCCCCCCGTCGCCAGCTCCCGTCCGGGCACCGCGCCTCAGGCGCCTCTACTCAGTCGCAGCCGCAGGCTTGCCCAGGAAAGGGGGTGGTAGAAACGGAGCTCCTCCACACCCAGCCACCTCCCACCGACACACACCGGTGCGTCCGCACGGGCGGAGGTGCTGCGGGGCGCGGCGGGGCAGCGCCACCAGGCACCGAGGGAGAAGCAGAGAGGGCAGCAGCCCCCCACGCCTCTTTCTCCCGACTGAACAGAGCCGCCACTACCGCGGCCCCCGCCGCCGCCGCCACCACCCCTACCACCCTCCCTACCACCCTCCCTTACACCCTTCCTTCCCTTCGATCCTCTCTCCCGTCCACCTGATCGCGGCACCCACCTGCGGAACAGAGCAATACGAGGAACCCCAGGAGCGGTGGCGGCGGCAGCAGCTGCTCCATGGCGCAGCGGGAGTCGGAGGGCGGACAAGCGGCACCAGCGGCTTTGCCCCCGCGACTCCCAGCGGACACCTCCCCCGCCCCCCGCGCACCGCCCAGCAGGTGAATCAGCCCAGCCCCGTCACTTCCGGCCTGCACCCGCTCCGGCACCCGCTCCGGCACCCTCCTGGAGGCCGCTCGGCGGCGCAAGCTCTGGGTTGGCAGCACCTGCCGGCACCCTCTCCCCGTCCCTGGCCGGTGCCCTCTCCCCGTCCCCGGCCGGCGCGGCGCCCCTCGGGGCGGCCCAGTGCGGTAGCACGTGCCCGCACAGCTCGGTGAGGGGTAGTTCCCGCCCTCTGACGGGCTGGTTGCGGCTCCCCGCGCTTCACCTGGCGGCAGTGGCACCTCCTGCAGGTAGGGCCCGCCGGGGCCTGCCTCTGCCCTGCCGCACTGACCGCCCAGGAGTGGAATTGGGGCGGTGCGTTGGCCCAAGCGTCCAAACCCCCGTAAAAGCTGGTGAAGGGTGTCTGTGGCAGCCGAAATGAGGCCCGAGATAGGAGTCCCGGTGCGGGCAGGTTGCAGGGGCGGGCAGTGCCATGAACGCAGGGTACCACACCCATCAGTTGTTCTTGCCCTCGCTTTTGCTGCGAGCACCAGCAAGACTCGTCTTATCAGTCCCCATAGCAACGCTGTGGTAACATCTTGTGCTTTCCTTATAGGCAGCACAAGTCTTGTGACTGAAAGATCTAGGATTGAGAAAACAAGACAAAAGGGAGATACGACCATTTGTGAAATGGTAAAGTCTGACTTTCTTCTATAGCACGATGCAGTTGCATGATGTGCAAAATGGCAGCCCCAGTCCGTGCCACAAAAACACAGTTTGTATCCCATGTACAGCAAACCTGTTACATTCATTGGAAGTGAAAGCAGACGATATTTTTTATTCTCCATAACTATTCACGTTCTATGACTTCATCGCTATACGTGTATTACTATATGCTGCAAGAGCAAAGAGCTGATATCAGCGTATTTCTCATGTTATGGTTTGTTCTTGTAAATGGGTAAGTTGTATTGGTACCATCTCCATTGTTACATTCACAGCTCTATTTTGAGAAACCATCCCCGTAATCAAATATTTACACAGATGTAAAAGCTGTGTGATCCAGGTTTTGCAGTACAAATTTTGAAAGGGATTGTACTGCTGTTTGATGGGGGGGGTTATGTCTATAATAATAAATTGCAAATACATTTTTATAAGACCATGTTTTATATATAAGTGTTGAAAAAACAAAATTATTTCTGTCCTTGTTGAAAGCACATCAAATGGGTAGCTACACATAAGGATGTTTTCCCAAACACTCAGATAAAAGGAGGTGTTACACCTTTCATTCAACAAAGGTTTCCTAGTGATGAAATCTGCAGCGTCTCCATTACTGCAGGGATTGTGAATAGTGAACGTGCACAGATGTCTTTCAAAATAGTTGGTAACTTGGTAAGTAAAGCAGCAGCTTTTACCTGCCAGCTCACTATTACTTTTTGATAAGTAGAGTGAATACTTCGTCACTTTCCACAAAGGTTCAGATAAGCACTATTTACATCTTGTAGGGACGTGACAATTCACAGCATCTTAAATATCCTTTTAAAAACAAATCTACTCAGTAAGATGCTGGATCTACACATAACAGAGTTTTAAATTGTGAAATTTCAAGCATTTTATTTAATGGGAGAACAGACTTGTCTTTCTCTTCTATGAAGAAAATGAAATATTAATGTAAATACAGAGCTAAAGGAATCAGAACCTCAAAGTAGGGGCATTAAGATTTTGTTTCCTTCTGCTGTTTTATGTATGTTACAGATTTGTGCTTTAAAGGGTGATCTTGACTCAAATAGCCTAGGCTGACTGGATGAGTGAGGTTTTTTGCTCTACATCCACTTGTGTCAACATAGAAATTATATACCATGGAAAGTATAATGAGGCAATCACAGTCATTACAGAAAGAGAAAATGATTTGTCATTAGAATGGAGATGCTCACCCTTCTGTGAAACAAATCCTAGCTAGTTATTAACATAAATACTGTACTGCATTTAGGGAACACAAGCTCCACATTTTGTGTAGGCTAGAGAGACCTATTTCTGGTCTAACTAAAATAAAAAGCTACGCTAATGCAGTCACGTTCATACTCCCAAAAATTAGAAGTATATCAGACTACTATGTTTAAGTAATAATTATTTTTAAAAAGGAAAAAAAATCCCCGTTTCCCCTTTGCAAATGTTGGTCCGGCTAATAAGGCATAAAATTAACAGATTTATTAGAGGATGTGACATTCTGTAGATTTTGAGTGGCTTGTACTTCCTGGAACATTAAACACAATGAGGGAAAAAGATAACTGTGGTAAAAATTACCAATCACAAAGGAAAGTGTCAGCTTCAAAACTTTTTGCACAGGTTTCTGTTGGTGCCAGCATTTTGGACCAAGCCCAAATAAAGTTGAAGGGTGAAGGCTGAATCCAGTCAACAAGGAAGGGACATCCACTGGAGCAGAGGCCTACAGTCCAGACACATATTCTGTGAATGGGCAATTGGTTCGCATTTCTTTTACATATAATGCTATCTCATACTTGGGAACCTTCAATTTTATGTTAAATTTTAAAAAAAAGGTATGTTTAAAGTTAGGAAAAAACTCAGTATGAGAATTACTACATCACTGTCAGCCTAATTTTATAGATGGCTTGAAATAAAGCAATAAAATCAATGCAATTATTTTTTATTTTTTTTTACATTTTTGCATACTTTTTACCCAGTAAAGCACAAATTTGGAAGCAATTTTAAAATAAGTTTATAAAATGGTGTGGTTGAACTCTTCAGTACATCCAAAATTAAATTTTTTCAGAACCTGAATAAAATGGTTTGCATATTTCTGAAACTTCCCTCTACTTTTTGAAGGGAAATTACCCACCAGTTTCAACCTCAGGTTGTGAATAATTTGTGTCCCCTGGTTTGGAAACTCTTCCTTATGTGCCTGACTTTCCACAAAGTGAAATTACTACAGTTTGGTTTTTTTTGAGGAAAAGGGTGGAAAAGTATCAAATGAAGTTACTCACAAGCTTGACCTACAGAAGCAATGAAATGGAAATCATCCATGCTTGCATTACACCAATTGTGGATATGTGACAATGACATACAAGGAAAACAGGGTTATTTTTCACTTTGGTTTCTGCCCCATACTGGAGGACCTGCTGTTGTCAGCCACTGCAGTTCTTGAAGGAAAAACAGGTAAAAACATATCCTGGAAAGGGCAAGAGAAATAAAGAAAATGAGCAAAAGTAACCTTGGGATTTTGGATCTAGATTTGTACTTGTAGGAGGGAGTCATCACATTTTTTTCCAGGATACATTTTCTTCTGTATCAGCAGATGCTGGTTTACTCTAATTCAGAACAGAGCTAACACATGGTAGGACACAGGGATGCTTGGTCAGGACGGGAAGATTGAGAAAGAGGATGGGACCATTTCTGTTCCACAGTTGCAGCTGATAGTGTTACAGGTGAATCCACCTAGAGGCTGGTCATGTAAATTGGAGATGCCACAGTCCTGCTCTACCCCCAATCCCAATATTCTCATATATGTAGTTGTGCTGGCACTGGAGGTCATGATGCTCACTGATAAAACAGGGAAGCCAAGCAGGCTTAAAAAAAAAAAAAAAAAAAGCAGTACCTTTTTTTTTTTAGCCATCTGAGCTTCCTGAAACTGTTTTCCTGCTTATTTGCCTGACTGCCAGCTGGCATAAAAATAAAAGGGGCCTGGGTGGCAGGCAGGGAAAGGGTAGGATGGTGAATCAGCTGAGATCAGTTTAAGCTGTTGTGGCATCACATCTAGAGCCATGTGAAGGGGAAAGTCTAGCTTGCACAAACATTTTGTCCAAAATAATTTTTGGCACTGCTTATTCTGGCGTCCATGCCCTGATGTGAGGAACAGGCACTTTTGTACCGCTAAGCTTTTTGGCGCTAGCTGTCTTTATCAGCATTAGTTAAACAAGCCCAGGGCAAATCAGGCTGATATGCTGAAAATAGCTGCCAGAGTCAAAAGATATTCTACATTAAGGTCTCATCAACACAGAGAGATTACAGCAAAGGATCTTAGAAGGCAAAGTTACGGAGCGCTAAGTATTTAGTAATAAAGCTTTGAGTTCAGGCTCTCACATTATGTTCCATCTGGCAGAACCCTGAGCAGTGTCACATTCCTGAGGCCAGGAAGTGCAGCCTTCCAGCTTCCCCACTGGGATAGGTCTAGCAAGGTATCACCACCCTCTTCCTCACCTCAGCTTCCATAGGAGAACACTTCAGTGATGCCTTGGAGTAGTGACAGAGCTGAATGCACGGGGTGACCAGGTGACTGCGTCCTGCTTTAAACAACCTTGGGCTGTTTCCAATTAAGTTTTCATGAATTTGTTACCTTTTTATAATGATGAGTAAATGCAATCCATTACTGGGGCAAATAAGAAGTAAAGGGAAAAATAGCCAACAATAGCTGATGCTTAATTATCTTTAATTTGAGATAATGTTTTCCACAGACTGTCTTGTTCAGAGTTAAAGTAACAGCTTTCACATTTAGCACCTCAATCAAATGACAGTTGCTATCAGGATTTAAATTCACACCTTGCTGTATTCCTCTTGTTGGAGAGATGGATTTTTAGCAAAAACATTTGAAGAGGGCAGTGTTTTACACCTTTGTGTCCCTGTGATAATAAGTTTATAAATAGAATTTGCCTCAAATAATTTTCTCTTAGAGATTGCTTGGATGTTTGCATCGTTTAGATGAAGAAACAGCAGAAAGAATAAAGAATGCCAGTCCCCTACCGATGGCAGTTATAGTTGACCCAAACTTAAAGCTACATATCTACACTTTGGAGAGAAGCAAAACTCACGTGATATAAGATAGATTTACTTTATTTCAGGTCCATATAGATTTTGGTTTGCTTCTTTAGCAGCTGATCTGAAGATTTGCTGTCTCCAAAAGAGATGACATTCACATTCCTCTCTCCTCTTTTCCTCTATTTTCTTCTCTTTGCTTTGAATTTCTGATGTGGCATCTGTTGATTACTGTGTGACCCAGCAACAGCATTTCACAGAAAGCACAATCCCAATCACCTCTCCCAATTTTCAGCTTTGCAGTCACCAGACCTTTCCTTGTGCCAGCTTTGATAGCCATCTCACAATTTAGTGACCTAATTTATCTCACCAGACTACCAAATAATTATGCCTTTCCACTTTTTTTTTTTTATTACCTTGGTTTACCTGCAGAATAGATTACTGATCATTACTGGTGCCACAAAAGTAGCACAAGCACATGGTAGGAAGAGGTGAAGTTGTGAGAAAGGATGGAAGAAACGTCCCATGCTTGTACATCATAACAACAACTAGATCTTCTTAGCTGACTGATGAAATTTGGCCTTTAGAATGAAATTAGCTATATCATGGGGCAGATGTGTTGAAGCACAGCTAAACTTGTGGTGAGAAAGAGCTGCATTCCCACTACATCTGTATCCTTAAAGATGATTCTTTAAAATTACAGAAAAAGACAGCAGTATGTGCTTCCTCAGAGGATTAGCATGGGTATGATTGCTTTGGATTGTATTCTCTGACTGGAGTTGATCATCTCAGGATAAGGTGAGTCAAATTCTTGCATGACCAGGCTGGAAATGATTATTAGAATGATGAAAGACCAAGGGAAATACAGAAACCACACAAAGATAATTCTAAGAGTGTAAAAACTGGAATCTCTGGATAGAAGGAGGGTGTTTATAGTTAGTTTTTCTAGTGCCCAGAAGAAAAGGGATTGTCTTGTGAGAAGAGGCAAGACTTGGAACAGGATTGACACTTACAAACGAACCAGAGAAAAACCTGTATCTGAAAACCAAGAGCATTCATGAGCTAAGTAGTGGGAAAGCATTCATCCAACCCTTCGGGGAGTACAGTTGAGCAGGAAGATAATCACAGATATGCCAGGGGCAATGGCCTTTCATACTTAATCCCAAAATTAATTCAGGTCTCTTTTAATAGTGCAGAGCTAGTAGCTGATGGTGGCTTGGACTGCATCATGAACTTTAAGATTATTTTGTTTGTGCAAAGCATTTATAAAGGGTGCTTTAGCACTTAAGAGCCTTTTTGATTTAGACACCAGTGATATTTTCTGAACTGCTACACAGATGCCACTATCCTAACAGGCAGCCAAGTTTCTCCTGATTGCCACTTACGACACTGCCCAGTCACTAGCAAGCTGCTCAGAGGCCTTTCCTGAGATGAAATCCCAGAACTCCTAAGGCAAGATCATCTATAATAAGGGGAAATTACCCTTTCATACCAAGCTTGAGGCAATATGTGTTAAATGGTATAAGGGACAGCTTGTAACCTGGAGTGCACAAGCCTGCTAAGCTATGCAGTACTCCTAGTGAGTGCCTTAACAACGGTGTTGTGATACAGCACTAGTGGAAGAAGCAAGAAGGTATACAAAGATAGAAGCCAACTGCATGTAATACTCATTTCATCTGACATTCATTTGCTTATTCTGCCAGTGAGACCAGATCCCATAGGCATGGCCAGACCACTCCTAATGTCTGTGGCCTGCCAACTCACATGCCTGAAGATCTGGGTATAAGCCAACAGTAGATGGAAGAACGGAGTGTCAGCACAAAAGACAGTGGGAGGACTGAAACAAAAGAGCAAAAATAAGAGATAGGGAGTGCAAGTACAGGGTGGGAAAACATAGTGTTTCATCTGGGACTATCAAACCAGTATTTGATGCATGGTACATATTTGTAGATCTCAAGAACAAGTAGACCAGTGCCTTTTCAGGTCCATCATCTAGTTGTACAGCGTCAGTAGCTTAAATACCTACACTTTACTCCATGTCCCAAACTTCACCTTTCACTCTTTACCAATGTAAGATGCTGCGTGCTCAGCCAGCTGCTTTCTGAAATATTTATTGCGTAGGTGTCTGCTATTCCCTTTCCCCAGGGAAGAGTGGTTGGTTAGCTCAGATCTGTAAAATCTGCTTGTCACAGGAGTTTAGGTGTTTCAGGGTAACAGCAACAGTTCTTACAACTAAGCTCCTCAAAGGTACCTCAGTGTTAACTGCTGTTGTTTCCAACAGCATAGTTAAATAACATGGAAGGGAGCATGTATGTCGGGAGCACAATTACAAAGATTCTGACTGCTTCCATTAAATACTTATTGTTTTAGATATACTAGATCACTGAAGAAAGTAAATTTTCTCCAGTTTGTTTGAAGCCTTGTGCTGCTCAGTCTTTTAAGGCATCAACTTCTACCATTATGAAAACCATAACTTTCATTAAAAATGAACAAATATCAGAACCTGCAGAAATCACAAAAAAAGCCCAACTAACAAACAAGTTCTTTTGGTTTTGTTTTTTTTTAAGGAGATTTTATTTTTAATTCACTCTCAGTATTTTGGGATGTGTGAGAAGGGACTTATTCCTAAGTATTTGGTTGGCAATATTACATAATAGGGTTTCCTAGCTCTGAGATGGATGCCACCTCCTCCTCCTCATCATAATTTCCATACACTCCTGCCTCTTCTGCTTAACTCTCAGCTTTTCTTCTTCAGATTCCCTCCCTTAAATTCAATTTTTTTCTCACATGGACATGTATCCAGGATACATTTAACTATGTCAGCCCCTAAAAATTTGTCTAGCAGTGCCTAGGACCTTACTGAAATTATGCTCAGAGTCACAGATGTCCCTGCTCTACATTACTCTTTGTATCAAGGGAGTTCTCCACAAACAGAAGAATGCATATAACTGTCTAAATAGCAAACTGCAAATAAAATTGTCATACTGTTGGCCCCATGTTTCTTCCACTTTAGTTATGTTATCCTCCTTTTCCTTTACCTTGGCTACTGATCAGGTACCCTCAGAGTACATCCAGCTGACTGATACCTTGCTAAGTGAGACATAAACAATCACCCTTCATTGCTCCCTTTATCACAGCCGCACCTGCTTGTTACAGCAGGGACTTTGGCCCAGGAAACCCACAGTTTTTTCCCAGGGTAAAGTTTCTGTTTTTCCAGGTTGAAAAGTCTGGAGGAACCTTCCCCTATGGAGGCAAAAATAAAGGTCTAACAACTTTCGGTGCAGAGCTTTACCAGTTTCTGGAAGGGATCATTATGCCATGGTAGCTTGAGTCAGCAATGGATGTTGCTCACTGACCCGAACACAAGCCCTCTCAAAGGTGCAGATATCCTTTGTTGAGATTTTTCTTCCCTGCCCAGTGTATTTAAACAGTGTTCTGCCAGGGAGTTCTACTTTGTTTTCCAGGTTGACTTGGATGCATTTCTAGTTGCTGGATCATTTAACATCACACTGCTGTAAAATCTGTAAAAAAATAACTTGGTAAAGGGTTTCTTTTGTGTGGGTTGTTTTGTCTTTTCTGTTTTTTGGGGGTTTTTTTGTTTGTTTTTTTTTAATGTGTGTGGGGGTTTGTTTTGGTTTTTTTTAGGTAGAGTTATGTAAATTTTCTCCCTACTGTATAAACAGGTTGGGTTGGTTTCAATAGTGCTTTGTAATTATATTAGCTCAGGAAAAAAATGCTGACAGTTTAAGGAATACTTATTTTTACTGATAACAACCTTTGTAATGTCTTGCATAACTACCTACAATGAAACCTGTTTTAAATGGCCTCCCAAAGAGCTAGGGTTAAGTATTTGCCCAGTAGATGCAGTCCTAACTGGAAGTCCAACACTGTTGACGTAACGGCAAACTAGAATAATGCTATTGCTTATTGCAAGTGGTGCTTACTGCAGAACTGTGGTGTATTTGAGGACATTCTGCAACTAGTCTTCTAAAAAGAAATTAAACTACTATTCAAATTCTGTGGGTTTTTTTTTTCTGAAAGCATTTTTTCCCTTTCCTCCATGGTTTCAGCTTATTGCCTCTTGTTAAGGCAGATTTCAGTGGTGAATGTCATCCTGAGTTATATTTTAATCTTTCATCAATTAGTGGAATGCTTCAGGAGGATGAGCAAAATATATTCAGGAATTCAAAGCCAAATGGCATGACATGGAGAGGAGAGTGGGGAGGCAGGACAGCCAGAGTCTTAATTTTGTGGTTTGTTGAAGTCTTTGGGCAATTTGCCCCATCTGTTTGTTGCCCAGTTATTTAATCTGAACAACTGCATAATTAAGTATTTGCTTTTCTGAAAGGAACAGTAAAAAAAACTCAAATCAGTAATTTATACTTAGTAAAACACTTTGGTCTCCCTCTTCATATAGGAAATACTGATGTGCAAGAATATTACAGGTGCTGTAATATCCATTTCATAGGGCAATTTAATGCATTTTATGACCTCACACTGAAAGTTCAGAGATCTGTTTACAGTACAGGGTGGCAAAGCCTGTTGCTTGTTCTGCAGTGATAGCAAAAGAGGCAGTCCCAGCCCTTCCCTTCCCCCATGCTCTCACTGCTCTGTGCTACTTCTTCGTGCTTGGGCAGTGGCAAACCCCACAATTTAGGAGAAGGGAAAGAAGAATCAACCCAGGACATAAATTAACTTAGTGGCCTTACCTTTATTTTTTTTTTCTTTCTGGGAGGGTATCTTTGGTGCCACTGACAATCAAAAAAAGAAAGCAGAAGGGTGTTATATGCAATAAAAAGGTGATATCATCTCACAGAGCAGAGACCAAGAATGCATACAGATTGAAAGGATGTGAGAAAATACAGATAGAGTAATACTCAACCAACACAGGACAAACTAACTAGTATTTTTGACATGGTGGGAAAAAGGAAATAATGAAGAGACACAAAAGCAGACATGGTATGGTCAAAATGATGAGACTGGAAGAAATATTTGACACTTCCCTACATCCTTTGCTCATCTAACTCTACATTTCTGCATTCAGAGAGCTTATTGTTAGGGATACATGGGGAACAATCTCAGCAAAAAATGCTTCAGGTAAAAATAGGGTGATAAAGGCAAACTGGACCAAGTCCAACAATTTAAGTGGATTGTAAGCATTAATAAATACGTAAGCTCTAGTGAAGACATAATCTTTTAACAAAATGAGGCAAGTAAACAAATGTAAAAGCTAGATTTGTAGTTACCCTACGGGAAGAAATAAGAAACAACCAAATGAATAAAATAACCCTTTGAATTAAAGAGCCTGCAGGGACCATTTAAATTCAAGCCAACACAGATGCCAGCTTCAGTTTTTAAAGACCAGGAGGGATGTTTGGAAATGCAAACTTTTTTTTTTTTTTTTTTTTTTAATATGGTAATATTCAGAATAATTCATTTAAAGAGTTCCTTTTCTGAAGGTTTCCAGCTTCTTAATTGTGTCTCTGAAGTGAGTGAGCCTAGTTAAGGAAAACATAAGATACAGAAGCAGAGAAAAATATATTGTTCAAGAAGATGATAAAAAGACTTTAGAAATGTAAAAGAAACCCTACCTTCCAACAAAAAACAAATCTAACAACAAAAAGAACAACAAAAACAAAAACAACCAATAAACAAAACAACCAAAAACCAGCCCACATTCCACTGCATGCAAAACAAAACAAAGCAGTTCTCTGATATATGACTCAAACTGTGGTTCTGCTTAATTTGTAAATGTAAATTTCAAAACAAAGAGATGCTCTAATGATTTTCTTGTTGTTACTATCATCATTAACACTGGCAGAAAGGATAAAAAAAAAGTTGAATGTATCTGTTTCATTACATAAGGAATTCACTGTGTACAAAAAAGGCCCTTCAGATTTCTAAATCTTCGTTAGGGGTTCACGGCAAATATTGTTTAAAAGTCCGTTTTCTTCTAAGAATGAGCCAATATTGTTGTCACTTTGTAGTGGCAGTCTAATTATACTATTTTGTGACAGTGTAATCACATTCAGCCGAAAGGCTACAGTGATGGAAATGTTCTTCCTCCCCCTCAAGTGCCTATGTTCAAAAATTACCTCCTAGACAAGACCAAAGGCAGGAAAAATCAAACCTTTAAAATAAAATATATATCTAAAAAAGCAGGCCTTATCTATACAGTATAAGAAAGAAAGAAACAAAAAATATATCTAAAAATCCAGAGTACTTTTAAGATTCTGAAATGCCTCAAGCAGTGCTGACAGCATGAGCTAGTTCTGTCATGAACTATAGCAATAAGCAAAAGGTGAAAGTTACAGTTGTCTTCCAAAGTAACGTTCCTTAATTAAAAAAAAAATAAAAAAATCCAAACTCAAAACTGTTTGTGTTCTGGTTGGGTATTATTTGTTTGGTTTTTGTAGTTTTTGTTGGTTTGGTTTTGGGGGGGGGG
>VYZU01029624.1:0-27385 GCA_013401355.1 Ceyx cyanopectus | reverse complement strand
TTTTTTTTTTTTTTTTTTTTTTTTTTTTTTTCAGTTTTGTTTGCAAATAAAGCAGCTCGTTGAGAGCTCAACGTGCAGTGGCTATACCGGGCTCTACAGTCAGAGATACAGCCGACCAGACAAAAACTGCAACGTACTTCCAAAACACTACCTTCTTCTTGGAAAACAAATGGCATAGCCTGAAACCAAAGAACTTCGGTCAAATCCTTCCCCCTTCCCCCTTCACACACGATCCCTCCCCCCGGCTCCTTGCACACCCAGACACAGCCTCGGGCTGGCAATTCAGCCACTGAAAAGGTGCAATCTGTGGAATAACAATGCTGCTATTTTCCTTTGGCTCTGATAGTGAGATGGGAGGATTTCTGGGAATTTTATTTCCGATCGGGGAAAACAATGCTATTCCGACCTCAGGAGTTAATTAACGAACTAGCTGATTTTAAAGAGAATGTTTGTCTCTGCTGCATATGCATTTATAAATCTACACGGACTAAAGCTAAAAACGATCTGGAAAAACACACTATCAGCCCCAACCGTAAAATGGACCAGAATAAGGACATTAGTGGTAACCCAGAACCTTACAAAAAAATTGAAATTACCATACATCCAGCTATCTGTTCCTCCCTCATATACTTAAGAAAAAGGAGGTCACTGGTCTGACGTGAGGGTTAACAAATGCAGCGTGCATCTGCTGCCAAGGGAAACACGCGAGTACCTGCCATGCATTATTTACCACGTATTAACTATGATAACCATGTGCACAGACTGTCACTCAAGGTTTGCCTCTGCTAGTGCGTTTTTGGCTCCTCTCTGTCATTGGTAGAATTTTCAGTGGCTTTACCACTCAGGTGCCCTTTCTGGCGGTTCAGCTATAATAAGCCTCAGAAGAGGAGCTGCTCCTATCAGCTTCTGCCACGCAGCTGTCTGGCAGCAGCAGGGCTGTTTGTAGTCTTAGGAACTCGAGGCATTCGCTCTCTTTACAGCATCATTAGCACCAGATAACAGGGGCAGGGCTAGGGTTTGATTGTAGAGGTTGTTTTTTTTATCTCTATTTTTTCCCCCCCCTTTTTCTTTCTCATCAACATCAGAAAGAAAAATGAAGAAAGAAAAAATAATACATGGAAAAGAGAGATCGGCAATAAAATAAAAATGTACAGCAAGAAAACAAGAGAGGAAAGAGACAGAGGAGGAGGTGCTGTAAGGAATTAAAATAATAATTAAAAATAATTAACACTATTCCTATTGTATGGAGTGCTTCTCTATCAACCTTAAATATATTGCATACATCTGAGCCCATGTCTCCCAGTATCTAGTAAATGGCTGTGCTAATAAAATAATCCTATCTCAAAAGAGAAAAAGATGAAATGTGGTGGGTTTTTTTGTTGTTGTTGGTTTTTTTTAACCTAGAATGCTATAAACTAGTGTAACCATTTAGGTTATGTATTACCACACAAATGCTGAAAGTGACCCAGGCTGGGTGTGTATACCTTCATTTCATTTAACTGGTTCATCATATGTTGCTGATTGTTTGCTGTTTTGTCTGGGTGGAGTCCTATGAGAACTGGTTGTTTCACAAACTTCTCAGTTCTGTTTGTGAAGTGTATGCAACTCATCACACATATGCATTTACTTTCTAAATATACCTCTATGTCCTTTGTTATTCATCCTAAACCAGCAGAAGCTTCCTTGATTTGTAATCCTTGCTTTTAATGGCAATTTTTCATGTTTACAAACTTTCCCAGACAACCTTTATGAGTCAGAACCAGGGATGAAACACAGACAAGTGTAGTTCCTGCTGGAGCTAGCCCTGCCAGCCAAAGACACTAATTGCAATAGAGAAATTACAAAACATAAGGTAAATTAAGAGGTATGTGGACCTTTATTAGATAGTGTCAACCTCCTTGGGCTTTTCTATTAAGAAAAATTATATATTAAAATATATATTTTCTATATNTTGCATGTAGAGGTCTGGGAAGGAGGCACCTCCTGCTGTCATCAGAGACTCTTGAAGTCTCCAGTCATTGCCTAGGCCAAGCAGCCTTTTGATTCCACTTGAGCATACATGCACAGTTGTTTAACACGTGCAGACCTTACAGTCTATTGGTTTTGCATGTTGAAGCAGTACTACAAAGGGACTAGGTGATGAGATGACACATGATCTTAGAGGCTTGTTTTCTTCATGCTACAAAATAGTCTTTTAATGTTTGAAGAAAATGCTAGAGGAGAGATTGCTGCTGGTGTTTCACAGCTCGTTATTTGTTGTGGTTTATTTGGTCACTAGATCAACAATGAAACTTGCTCTCTATTCTGTCAAAAGAAGAACATCAATTACAAAAGGACTTGCTATAAAGAAATAAGTGCTAGTGTTTGTACAGAGATTTCTGACAGAGCCTGTTAGCTACTTACCAATTAAAACCATCTTTGTTCAAAAGCTCATGTGTAGGAGTTCCAGGTTCTGGATTATTCCCAATCATCAGAAGGTTAACAATTTACCTTATATTAGGAAAATGTACAGATTTACTAACTGACACTTAGATATACTCAGTGTAGCTTCTGTACCATGTCAGAAATGTGTGAATAACTTAAAATTGAACTTCAGATGGAAAGCAAAGAAATGCTGAGTCTTGCTGAGCTGTCAGTACAACTAGCAGTTGTCCAACTTTCAGTTTGGTTTATTCAATATACTCATTGACAAAGATTTAATAAAACATTTTGCAATAACTCTTCACTTTTAATAGTTTTGCCAATCAGTTTCCAATTAATTAGAAATTTCTATTAGATAAAACAATTTGGTAATTCAGATGATGGTGGAGTATTTTTAAGTAGAGTCAGAAGATAATCAAATCTGGGGCTGATCGGTCCTGATGGGGCCGAGAAAAAAAATGGACACACTTAGAAAACCTCTTACTGGGGAAAACTGCTCCATAAGACTTAACTACTTTGATAACTTTCAGCTAAATATCTCTATCACTCATCTACTGAAATATACTTTTACTCAACTCACGAAAACATTTGAGGAATTCAATAATATATGTTATAATTTCAGAGATTTTTTGATATGACAGGTCTGATTTTTTGTTGTTGTTGTTATTAATATTATGTCTAGGACTTTTTGGCTATTCACTTCCACACTTCCTCCTTTTGTTCACTACTGAAGTAATTTTGCCCACACCCATGCTTTCGACAGGTTTAATTTCTTGCATCAGTTCCAGTATGACTTTTCTGAACAGTTCAGCTGTAGGGCATAATTTGCCATAATAATAAAGTTCAGGGTCAGAAAATTAGATGTGTATGGAATGCAGGACATGGTATTTCCAGTGACGAACACAAAAGTACAAAGCTAGGAAAGAAGACATGACAGATTTGCAACCTAATGTATTGTGAAACACTGGGAGTGCAAATAAATGTTTTGTGTCAGCAGAGAGCACATGTTCCTAGACACTCTGCAGTAGATGCCTATGGTTCAGAAGCTATCTGACATTAACATAGTGTCCTCCTGATTGTCCTTGTTTCTATTATTTCTGAATTAACATTTAGAAGTATTTTAGTCCATTTATTGTTTAGATGGGCTGATTTGGGATAGCAGTTTTTTGCAATAGCTAAGTCTCTGGTTAAAGCAGTAATTCTTGATGTGGACAGTTCACAAGGGGGAGAGAGTTAAATTAGTCATACAGCAAAAGTGTAGCACTGCAGAAGTCAATGGAGGCACTTTGCATGTACATCACTGCTGTTGAGAGCACATCTCTCACCATTATTTATAAATGATGTGGAAGATTTCCCTCCAGCAGTGTATTGACTTAACAGCCTATAAACACACGCTATATATCTTCTGTTGTTCTCAGTCCACAATCAGAGCAAGTTCAAGGGTGTAAACCCCAGACATTATCAGCTAGGTAACTCCAGAGAATTCACACTACATCCACTAGTGAAGACTTTTCTACTCAGCTTTGTGCAAGACCAAAGTATCACTTGGAGAACTTCAGTTCACAATCACATAGAAGGGAAGTGCCATCACCCAGTTAAGCCCCAGAAATGTGACCACTG
Source organism: Ceyx cyanopectus (assembly GCA_013401355.1). Taxonomy (NCBI): domain Eukaryota; kingdom Metazoa; phylum Chordata; class Aves; order Coraciiformes; family Alcedinidae; genus Ceyx; species Ceyx cyanopectus. The sequence goes on along the minus strand of VYZU01029624.1, from coordinate 23,344 downwards.
GCCACAGCCACTAAACAGCAACCCAAACAAATCGGACCAGATAGTCTAGTATTTAATCCTGTTTGATGGTTTCTAGACAGTGTTACTGGCAATAAAAAGAGCAGCATGTGCAGCTACAGGTCACTCAACGAGCACCAGAACCAGGGGAACTTGATTTCCTGTGTATTTGTCATATGCATGACAGACTTAGGTGCTTTTCCTGCTGCTGGAGCTCTTGTGCTTTGTCTCTCCACTTACTTTTGGCTATCACAAGTAAATGAAAGTGTATTGTAAGGTATGAGCTCACACAGCAGTATCAGATACCAGAGTGTCTATATCTTGCAGTGAATTTAAAACACATTAATTATTTTTTGAGGTCTTTATATGTATCCGTGAAGTTACACTGTCCAGCATGTCCTAAGGCTACTGAGGAACACAGAAGAGTCATATACAGGTAGAGATATACAGAAATGGAATGTACAATCACAAAAGGCTTGTTTCTGTAGAGAAACAGCTAAGAATGGGAAACTGTCCTGAAAGTCCCTGAACCTGGGTTTTTGGGTTTGTTGTTTGTTTGTTTGCTTTTTTTTTTAATGCTAAAAAGACACCAGATTTGCAGAACTGTCACTGTATAAATGTTGGTGATGACAAGTAGAGGGAATGATGTCTTGGAAACTTGAAAACTTCCCATGGTACTACTGATAAAACAGCAAAAAAATTTTCATTCTGAAATTACACTAGAATAACTTGATCAAAACCACAAAAAAAAAAATAATGAAAAAAATCGCAAATGCATGTGTTTCTCTCAGTGAGAACTGGTCCACTGCTAAAGGCAAATAACAGATGGTAAACCTCCACTGCCATATGACTCTGCTATTATTCCATTCCTCTTCATACCTAATCTAATAAATTGAGTGTAATTGACTATAAGTGTTCACCCTACATGTGACTGCATCCTAGTACCGTCATATCTCTAAAAAGATTAAGCAGACTCTTGGAGCTGATGCTTCATTTCCCATGTCTATTTACTTACACAGTCTAGAGTAGTCAGGGTAATGTAAATGCGAGCTTTTGAGAGGGAAAGTAAGCTTTTCAGAGCACTGGCAGAACTCCCATCAAATGCTCCAATCCAAAATTGTTATCAACAGCTTATCAGATTTATCTACTATCAAAGCACAATAAATACCACAAACAGTAAACAAACTGTATCATCACTTAAAAAAAACCAACTTGGGTTTAATACATATCATATAATTGTCATTGAATAGTTCTTTGTGCTGTCATTTTCAGCTTGAAACATAATGACCTAAGCAAATACTTGCTTAGTTTTTGACGTTTTAATTTTATTTTCTTCTTTAAGCCTACCTTGACAGCTATCTAAAGAGGTTAACTTGTATGTTTGAATTTCAGTCTCTAAATCAATGTTCCCCTGCAGGAAAACCTGTAGGGCATATGTTTAGTTTTAAGCTCCAACTTGAATCCTAGTTCTTTTAGTGAAATTCAAGTATGTAAAGGATGCAGGGATGCAATAAGGAAAGCTAAGGCCTCCCAAGTTACTGTGGACCAAGTGAGCCATGATAACAATCCACATGAATGCTTTTAGTCCATGGTAAATCTGAAGTGATACAACTTGGCGTATCTTTTAATGCAAGACAAGGCCTTGCATTTGGAGGACTAAGATCAGAGTTACTCAGCTGAGATCATGGAATGTGTATATGAAGCTATTTTTAGATTTTTTTTTGTGCTAGAAAAATGCAAATCTTTAAGTCTCTCAATATAGTTAAAATAGTGCAGTCTTGATAGTTATAGTACATTTTGTATGGTATTTATTCAGCACATCTAATTATAGTATAATTAAACCAGCATCTATTTCCAGTATGAATTCACAATTAGTATAAAAATCTTTTATACCAGTATAGCTATTTTCAGAGGGAAGCCTAAAAATACCTAGTGTACTTCCTAAGTGGAAATAGAGCTACATTCATTCTAAACATTTTTACTCACTAATTATTTCAGTGTCTAAAATTTGCAAACAAAAACCAGCCTTGCTAAAAATCTACCAGAGAAGAATGCTGTTATGGGTAGAAGTCAGAGTAACTTTAGTTGAGATTAGTCACAATTCTTTTCTAAATTCCTAGGGTTGGTTGTTTCTAACTTTACTAAATATAACTTATCCAAGCTCTGTTTTTTTTCCAATCCCAAAGTTTTACATGTTGGATGTATATTTCTGGTTGAATTACAAGCAAATTAACAAAAAGATGGTGACAAATTTAGCTGTTCTGAAACAATATTGGTAGACAATAGACTTGATTTTCCATGTAAGAAGAGAACAGGTTTGTTGAAAAGTGCAGCTATTTCTTTGCCTAGATAGCTGAATACTGTCTACTTCTCCCCCATCTCTGGACCCAGAGAGCCAGGCTGCTCTGCAGTTTTCAGATATTTCTATTACAGATTTGGCTATTCTTGCTCTGGAGGTGGCATGAGCCCAACCTTGGAATAGTCTGTATTAATTTATGATTTGGGAGACTGCCAGAGTGTTTCTCTGGCATGTAAGCAGTAAAACTGAAACCAGAATGGAACTTTATGAAATTAAGTGAGTTAATGAAATTGTATGCATTTAATCCAAGTTTATTGTTACTGAGGGGGCACTTTTCTAGCCTATGCACTTTGTCTTTGTTAAATTGCAAAGTGTTGTTATATGTATCACAATAGAATTTTATAAAATGGTTATAATTTTTTTTAGTTGGAAGTATTTAAGTCATAACAGCCCACACTTGGCATCTGAAAGAGAAGTCGCCACCAGCCACTTCTGTCATAATGAACATATCAATGTTTGTAAGATATCACAAATAGGTAAAGTATACTTTCTTCTCCTAGTCTCAGCAATTCATTTTATAGAGGTATATTAGCAAAGGTGGGTCTTAAAGTATTATTTAAATGGCCTTACAAATCAGGTCAGGGAGGATTTTCTCTATGTGTGAGTAGTCTTTACTGAGTTAATTTAGGTAATTGGTGAGGGCAGCCACTCCACAAAGCACTACATGAGTTACCGTGTCAGCACTTGCTGGGATTTCTGGGGATATATCCCATGGCTCTTTCACTCCATTAAGATGAATTACCCTGTCATCCCAATGAACTGTGGGAAAGTGTTTCTCCTTCTGAATTACTCTAGAAGACTGTCTCCACTGAAACTGTTTTGTGCTCTTCCGAGTGCTGAAGGGGTGTTTTACAATGCATATGAAGTGTTTTTGCCTAGACTCCAGGGCAAGTTAGCAACTGTGGCTAAGAGCAGCATCATTCAGGTGACAGGGAATGTTGCTTGCGAAGTGTTTAGGACAGCACCTAAGTAAGCCTCACTTTATTTCAGTGTGATTCACCCAAGTAATTCTTGCATTAGTATTTCTATGAGAACATATACTAGGAGGTCCTGTTACCAGGAAGCACAAGCCCATGTACAGATAAAGCTGAGGAATGACACAAGAGGCTAGCATCTGTAGCAAGAACAGAGGCTGCAGGGCATGGCATAAGAGGAAACACATAATGAAGAACAAAAAATGGAGGGAAACACAGTTGTTACTTTTCTGAATTGGAAACAAAATGCATACCAGTATTAGGCAGGGTAATAGCTGCACCATTCAATTAAGTATGTATTTGGGTTAACCTCTCCCCGAAAATCATGGTATTGCCTACCTTTTTCCAGCATCTTCTTGTTCCTGTACATTTGATCAAGAGGCCACAAATATGTGCACAAACAAAATATCAGCAATGTAATTGTTCCAAGTCTTCTAAGTTAGGAAGCCAAAGCATGCTTTTCCTTGCACCCATGCATGCCTTTGATGTCAGCTGAATGTATACATAAGACAGTTTTGACCTGAGTGTTAATAGACATTGCTTTCCACAGAAGAATGTAGGGCTAAGGTGAGGCTAGTCTTGCTTAGTGATCTCTAATCAAAAGCCCAGAAACAAATCAGAAACTTTTCTGCCTGTTTGTCTTTTTGTCTTACATGATACTAAGTGAACAGCCATCTTTTTCCCCAGTAAATAAATAAATAAAAAAAATCACTATTTGCTATCTATGATTTTGCAGTGGCACTGACAGCACTTTGCAAGGAGGCCAGGATAATTAATCCACTTCATACAAAAGTTACTGATTAAACATTATTTGATTACAGAGGGAGAGATGCAGGAATATTCATGTTACCAGTTTTAATGCAGTCAGAAACAACTCTGGACTTTTTTCCTGCAAGGGAGGCAATTCATCCTCTCATTCCCACCTTGGCTCCTCCTAATCCATTTCCCAACCCTGCACAGGGTGCTTACTGTATCTGTGCTGGGATGAATGTCGGTTTGCCTGTTAGTTTTCAACTAAACAGTCTCACTTTTTTTCCAATTAATTAATGTTCCCTTCCCCTACCCCCACTCCAACGTCCTCACTATTTATGGTTGTTCTCTGTCTTCAAACAGAATACAGAGAATACTCTTGGTGAATCTAATATTTCTAAAGTAATAAAATATACATGAATTTCGTAAAGGAAAGAAGACATCAACTCTTGGCCACCTAGACGGACCTGCCTTATCTTCAAGCAATTGCAGGAATAGAGGGGGAGAGTGAGAAGAGTGTTTTCATCAGGGCAGTGCTAGGATCTTCTGTCTGTGAGAGCCAAGGCACACGGATAAGAAGGAGTATTCTACCTAATCTCTCCCTAACCAACTTCTCTAAGAATAGGAGAAGCAAAGTGCTCAGAAAATGAGCAATCATGACCCAATCCTCACATGCTGCAGCCGTGCTGCTTCTTAGTTGCAGGTGCTACATCTGTGCTCAATGACTTCCCTGTCAGGCAAGCCTGCTCAACAGGTAGCCAAGGAAAATTAGAGAAGTGGGCATCCTTTATAAAAGAAAAAATGAATGGCACAGATTTTATTTCATAATACTAGTTCTTAATAAATTTGTGTCCTTTGGGGCCTCTATGCGTGTATGTTGTGAGGATAAGAAGGAAGAATGTGTTTTTGTTCTTAGCGCACACCATGGTAAAGGCAACCTTTAGAAATAAGTGTGGAAACACACACTTTAGCTGTATTTAATGATGGGTTCCTACTAATCCCCAGATAGATTATTAATTCCTACTAATTTATGTAGGAGGTAAACTACTTAAATACTTCAAAAAGTTTAAGCCTTAGAAGACATCCCACCTAAATGGAAAAAAAAAAAGTGACCAAAAAAAAAGTTGATTAATTAAAACCACTTTTCTTCTTTTTATAGAGTCTGAGATATGGCTCACAGGATTTATGATTTATCAATGGATGATCAGGGGTCCATCTTTATTGCACTCACACAGAATGAGGGTCATATGGTTAACCTGAGGCATCCACACTTATGTGCTGCCTATCTCTGGAGACATTTGAAATCTGCATGTGATCCTAAAGGTGCACCATGTGCTAGAAAGTTTTATTCTTGGTCATATCCAGAAGCACAGTGCTTGCAAGAAGGCTGGACACCAAGTCTAACAGCTCAGGCTCATGTCTCTGAAACTGTGGCTGGGATTTCTTTCACCTAAACTTGGAGATATGCATCTCAGTAACAGTTCACCCTACATATCCTTTATGGTTAACAGAGTAACATGGGCACTCCTAGTGCTCACAGTGAGATGAACCATCCCTTAGATGAGCCCGTTTCTCTCCTCAGACAACAAAAGCATTTAGATGACTCACTACACAGAGGTGTGTATTTTGCCACCTGAAAAGCTTTTCTTCCTGGTTTCACTGAGGCACCTCTAAGCATTCCCAAAGGGTGCAGGGCCCATCGTGGAGGATAGTAGGGCTCCAGCTCAGCACCTACTCACACATACTAAGTTTGGTGACTGTGAAACAGAATAACTTTTCATTTGTGAAAAATAGTTACTTACCAGTTTCAGGCGTTCTTCAAGTTGGGAAACAGTGTCAGGAGAAAACACCATGTTGTAAACCGAGACATAACCTCATTCAAGAGAGGCCTTTGAGCTTGCCCAGCTGCTCAGGACACTGGGGTGTCCAATTAAAAGGGGAGAAACAGGTAAGCCAGTGCCGCATACGCCCATGTTAATCAGAACAGCTAATGCGCGCAGCAGGCGCCGCATTTGCAGCGGGTGAGTCTGTCTCAGTGAGACACTGCCCTCCACTGGTCATTTTCCCAATTACAAGCTAGACTTCATACTGCCTACAGCGACATCAACTGTTTCAATAGGGCTGGAATTCCTAGCTCTCTCCCAAAGTTTGACTTGAAATCCTAGAAGATCCTTGTGTACAACAGAACAGTAACTCAGGCATGTGCTGAGATGGTCTCAGCCTCGTCACAGTACCTTTGGCTTGTTTTCACAAAAGCAGACCGGGGGAGGAGCGGGGTTTGGTAGGAAATAGAAATCACAGATTATTACANATAATAATAATAATAATAATCTCTGAGAATTTCAGAGAGGTTCTTTTTTTTTTTTGGCCAAACCACCTCTGTACTTCATTTCCTCCTGTGCTCTTCTAAGTCGTCAAAGACACTTAATCTCCCTCCTGCATTGCCTAAGGCCTCCTGCTATACCCAGCTCTCTTGTCTTCTGTGGCTGTCTTGTAGTATTCCTGCTACAATTGTTTTACATGATGGTTGTGCAAAATACGTTATATATTGATACAAAGTCTAGGCATGCTATTCAGTCAACTGTCTGACAGATACACCAGAAAGAGTAACTGCTGGACTTCACTGAGCAACAAAGCACTATCTGCTCACAGGTTTTCAAGAAACTTGTAAGATACAAGATATTTGAGATGTAACTCTATCTGTGACATTTCTGTGTTATGGCTTAAGGGGTTNCTCCCAAAGTTTGACTTGAAATCCTAGAAGATCCTTGTGTACAACAGAACAGTAACTCAGGCATGTGCTGAGATGGTCTCAGCCTCGTCACAGTACCTTTGGCTTGTTTTCACAAAAGCAGACCGGGGGAGGAGCGGGGTTTGGTAGGAAATAGAAATCACAGATTATTACAAGCCCAGACCCAAAACCTGCTTCTTTGCCTTTATTCATTATATTAATAGTAAAACAAAACAAAACAAACATATATGGCCACATCTGTCTTATTTATTAGGCAGAAAAGCATAAGAAACGAACTTTCTGCACTATAGTGATTCAGTCTGAGGAGCAAAGTGTTTTAGGAGTGCAANGCTGGACTTCACTGAGCAACAAAGCACTATCTGCTCACAGGTTTTCAAGAAACTTGTAAGATACAAGATATTTGAGATGTAACTCTATCTGTGACATTTCTGTGTTATGGCTTAAGGGGTTTAAAATGGCAATGATGACAGTGTAGCTACACAAGCCTTGTCTCTTTATGAAATCTGATTAAAACCCAAAAGCCATTCTGCAGCAGCAGTCAACAGTGACAATGGTGGCTTCAAATCAAAGCTAGGATAACATAAGCTCTGTATTTGTCATTACTGTTGGCCGCTGCTGCTCTCTAGGTATGGATATTCTACTACAGCAAAGTCTTAAATTACAGGGCTACAATGAACTTATACATTGCAAACCCTATTAATCAGTGAAACAGTAATAGCAGAAACTCGCTAGGAATTAGTCTGCTATCAGACTAAACTCCACAATACCCAAAGCACCTCAGAGAATCTGGCATGTCCCTTAACAGCACAGAGCAGATGGGCACATAGCAGCAGATCATTCCCTCACCTGGAGAACAGGATCTGCCTTCTCCTTGGGAACTGGAAGATCTTCCCTCTGCTCCGAATCAGGGCAGAACGGATTCCTCTGGAAAGGTCTGGAATCCATATGACCTGGGGACCTGAATTTTCAAAGGATAAATGTTGCTTTCATTTAAACCTGGCCTCAGAATGACCAAAATTGTGTTTGAAATAGAAATTTCAGATCAGCTTAGATCTCCTGAAACAATTATCTTTGTGCCTATCTCTGTCTTGACTAAACATAGCCAGTAATGAAAAACAATTTGGTATATTGAGAGGGTTTTTTTTTTCATTGTCTTTTAATATATTGTTTACATTTTGTTTTCTTTATTCTTAATTTCTTTAATGTTTAATTTCTTTAGTATTAAATCTTTAATTTTCTAAATCTTTCAAGGTGCTGTCACTTAGGACAGAAGAAGGGAGGTTGCTGCAAGTGAACATAATGCCTACATATAGAGATGTATAACCAGAGCTAATCTGATTCACTTTTCATTTTACAGCCACAGAGAAAACAAAACATTTTTAATATATGATCCATCTAAGTGAGGGAAGTCCTAGCCTTTTCTAATGAAATTTTCTCTGAACTCTACCACTTTCCCAAGCTCAGACATAGTGTTTTTTGACAATTGACAAAGTATGAAATATTCTTTTTCACAAAACAAAACTTTGATTCTGAGTTAACCTCTCTCCTGCTCTGCTTAGTTCAGGTTGTGCCTAAAGTCAGATGGCTCCTGATCCGGAGATAACTAGAAGAGACATAGTGCTATTGCTTCTTCTGCAATTCTTCTGCTTTTAAGTCTTTGAGTTCTCCCAGAGATGCAAAGTAGGAAAAACAAACAAGCATTTATGAGCAGCAGGGACAATGCAGCCTGGTTTTCCATGGATTAATGTTGGAATATGTGGATAATAGGACAATACATAGATGGCAACTGCAGGCTTTTCTGAACTGTAGACTAGTACAAACTCCTTCTGTATTAGATTACCTGTCTCAAAAAAAATATACCCAAATTTATTAACTTTGACATTTCTGACCTATTACTTGAATTGCTCAGAACTAGACAATAGATAGAAGAGACAGACAGGTGTATATACATAAATACATGTATATACACATACATAAGCACATAGCCCTATCACTTCAACTTAATTTGCTTAGATAATCAAGCCAAAAGCTGCAAGGGTAGAGTTACACCAAAAGCATATCACAAATAATTTGGCTGTAATTTATCAATGTCAGCTGCATATGCATAATTTTTTTGTGATCATGCCTACATGAGGAATTTGCTCTTGTCTGGCTCAACCATCTAGTTTGAATGCTGCAGATCCCAAGCTGAAATTATCCACTGAAGCTAGCTTTAATGTAAACACAGGCAGTTTTATGGAGATACAAAGCCTGAGAAACTGCCCGAGGATGCAGTGGCTGCCGTTCCCAAGGCAAGCAAGCAACCTGCTCCTCCTCACAGGCAGTGAAGTTACAACCTCATAGCCAGTATCTGACTTTTATAGTATATACTCCTAACCCCGGTAATAGGCTGGGCTAGTGTACAGCTCTCAGGTAAAAGCAGAAGCAAGTCTTTAAGCCGAAGTATCACTACAGTAGTTAGAGGACTCAAGAAGTCTGAAAACTACCAGCACGCAAATGCCTTTGCAGCTTTGAAAGAAAAGCAGCAAGTGTCAGCGCTTAATACGATTTATGTCAGCTGTTTCGAGTGTAACGAGACGCCCGGCAGCAGTCAGCAGGCAGCGCAGCACCCGTAAAACATGTGCGTGTGTGCAGCGTTAGAAGGGTAAGAAAGTGGTGTTCAGACGTACTCAGCTGCAAGTACCGGGGAGTCCTGCAGCCACCAAAACAAAGATTGCGCTCTTCATACCCCCGCAGAACCCCCGGACGCGCTGCCCGGCGGGTCTGGTGGCGCTGAAACCTCGCTTCACCGGTGCTACCCGCAGCCCAGGGCGGAGCGGCCGGCAGGTAGAGCTCCTGGACGGCGGGGAGAGCAGCGGGCAGGCGCAGCTGCGGGATTGGTGGGGGGGGGAATGGCGGGCGGCGCGGCTTTTTTGCACCACGGGTTCTCTGCGGGCGGCGGTAGCGCCCTGGGGCGGTCGGTCAGCGTGGGAGCCGCCGCGGAGCGCCGAAACGTAATCTGAAGTGGAGAGAGAGGGCGGTAATGAGCGTCGGTCCCTTCGGGCTCCTTGGTCAACTCGGCGTTTGTTGCAGCAGTCGGAAAACTACCTGCTGCTTGGTGAAAAAGCGCACCGCGGAATGCCCGAGGGGTCCGGTTAAACGTTTTGAGTCCATCAGGCTCAGAGCGTGAGCGGAGAGGCGGCCAGCGCGTCCCCTCACTGCTGAGCGTTAGCATGCTGTTCACCCCATGGAAGGAAAACATCCAAGAAATAGTACTTATCGACAGTGGGGTTTTTTGTTTGTTTGCTTGCGTTTTGTTGGTTTTTTTTTTGTTTGTTTTAAACTTAAAACTGACACTCGAGCGTATGGATCGATTGGCTCGTAATTCACAAACAAGTTTTGGTAATGTCTAGTTCATGCAGGGTGACTCATAGGGGGTTATAAAAGCGACCCAGCCTTGGAGATCACCTTGAGGCCCTGTGTATGCAGAAGGGATCCATGGGAAGATATGTAGATAGCTCAGCCCTGAGTTGTCCATAAACCACAGACCAAACAGGGCAGTGCTTTGTCATTCAATGAACCGAAACTTGAGCTGAGCCTTGAAATACCCCAACAAACAATATGCCCAGAGCCTCAATCCAAACCGCTATTTAATTGCCTGAGAAAGTTAAGATAAAGAGAACCTGGAGGGTTTCAGCATCAGTTTCAGCTGACAACTGTGTGTATCCAGGTGGTGTAATCCACTCAGGCATAGTCTTGCCCACAGTCATGTGAATCAGGGGATAAAACCCTTAAAGTTTGGACTAGCAATTGGGAGTTGACTCCCCAACACTACATTATGTCTCTGTGAAGACCCTACCCCCTTGGTTGGGACACCAGCCAAGGTAACTTCTCTGGGATTGAGAACCTTTACCTGGAGGGGTAAGCAAATATTTAGCATGCTGTAAGTTTGTAACTGCAGGTGACTAATTAACACATGTATAATAGTTGGTGTGTATTTTAGTTCATTATAGTGCATTCTGTCTTTTCAGTTATAATAGTGTATTCTTCCACTGTAACCATGAAAGCCTTCAATAGTGGTGTATTAAACCTGTAAATGAAGCTCAAATGGATCATTTGCTTGAGCCTTGCAGTCTAGCCTCTTTTTGCTGCAGTGAGAAGAAAGAATGACAGATGCTCTCCACTAACCCCTCTAAATTCCCAGAAGGGAAGACAAAGGGAATAAGGGGGTGAGGTTTACAGATTGGAAAATAAAAACAACTTTAATGAAACAATAACAATAAAGTAGAATATATACAAAACTAGTATCAAACCCAGCCTTCACCCTGGATGGCAATTACATCATTATCAGCACTGATGCTCAGGAGAGTCCCAGACTGGATTCAGTGGCAGACAGTAACCAGCCTAAGGAACTGGATTCAGGAATACATGGATTGGAATCAAAGCCAGAATGGACAGAGTCCTCTTCAGATGCTGGCCTCTGAAGAAGATAACTTGACCCTTGGGATCTCTCAGCTTTACACAGAATACGATGTATATGGGATGGAATACCTTGTTGCTCAGTTTATGGTCACCTATTGTGTGTTCAAGTCTCCTTAGAAGTGCACCCCAATGTGGCAAACAAGATTTAGTAATGTCCTTGATCTGCTCAAGAGCAAGAGCCTTTCTGCTCATCAAACCTGGGCAGTAACTTTAAATATTGAGCTTTATCATTGTTAGAAGCAGATGCTGTCTGCAAAAATATGCCATGAACTTCAGAAAGTGCAGTTAATTAGAAGACTCTGAGTTGGGAAGGAAAAATCACTGAACAGAATTATTTCTGTTCTAACTCAAAACAGTGCAGGAAGATAGGAATTATGGAAGATATGGGAAGATTAGGAATCAATGACTGGTATGCAGTAAAGACTTTAGAAGCACTTGGAAAATTGTTTTAGCTCTAAAATTCATACAACTGTAGAACATTTTTTTTGTTGTTGCTATTGTTGTTTTTTTCCCCCCATTTCACACATTGCCATCACCAATGTTAGAGATTTTTATCACTAGTTTCTGTGGCAGTAAATTCTAATCCAGCATGCTCAAAAAACATAAAATATTGGTCCCTAATTTATCAACATTCATACAGAATTTCTGTACCTAAAATTGCCAAGTGTAGAGAAACCAGAAAAAAAAAAAAAGAAAAGAGAATTATTAGGGACAAAGAAAGGTTATTGAACTAGAAGAGAGGCAAAAGGGGATGGAAAATAAACTAAAATCATAGCCTTACTTCTGGAAGCTATAAAACATGGTATTGGAAAAATATGAATTTCTTGAAATAGGCGTACAAATAAAATTTGCAAAATGAAAAAATACATTAAAACAATTACATAATTTGGTAAAATGTAGAGTTTCATTTCCCTCTCCTTACACAAGATTATTTGAATTGGTATTTTAAAATATTTAAATTAATAACAATTTAAGTAGAGCAATATCCCCCCAAAATAATAACTCAGTTGAACTTGATCCTTTGTCTGAAGTAGCAAATCTGAGATTCTACCAGTCAAAAAGTCCCTGTAGCGGCAATTTCAGTGATATGCCATTCACCTTCAGCCTGAAAAAAAAGATGTTCTGTGTCATGCAAAGGCAGTAAGATCAATAGCAGGAAAGCCAAAATTAAGGCACAATACCAATTGGATTGATGAAAACAAAATCCAGCTAGACTTCATCAGTATAGAATAAAACACAGAATGAAGGCAGACAGGATGGTGCTCCAGAGACCATCTATACAACATGCTACGTAACCTGATTTTGCCAGAGCTTTTCATAAAAATCTTGTGCTGTTTCCTCATAGATTTGTCTTGTGGTATATTTTGGTTTAATATTTTTAAATCCACTAGTCCATTATCTATTGCTGTCTATGGTTCAATCACTGTAAATCTCTGAACCAAAACAACCCATCAGACCTTAGCTTCACTGTCTCTACTTCATCGACTTTTGCTTCATTTTGGTGCCAGGCTTTCCTTTACTTCAGCTATTACTCTGACTCCTGAATTAGATTAAATGACCCTAGGGACATTCTTCAGTGCTCATATTGATGTTCTCTGCAGCTATTCATGGTCCTAATCTATCATCTACTAATTAGTAAAATTAACCTTTTGTATTCAGTACCTTCCACCTAACAAAATCCCTGACACTGCAGCAACCTGTCAGGAATGCTGATATTAATGAATGTATGTTATGGCAAGGGCATGAAACTCTCCATATCATTCAAGTTGTCTCGCACATCCTATTAAATGAGTTTGTTCCTAGACATTTGAGTAGAAATATTTTAATACAAGGAAGTTTGGAGCAAGAATAGATACGAATAGATGCGGCGCTTGAGGATATGGTGTAGTGGTTAGAGAAATGCTAGGACAAAGGTTGGACTTGATGACCCTGGAGGTCCTTTCCAACCATAATGATTCTGTGACTCTGTATATTTTTTTTTTTGTCTCAAAATCCTTAGGTTTGACACATTTTTATAATCCAAATGTTGAGCCATACTGTAAGCCCTTGTGATGGATTTTATCTTTATCCGTGTTAATAACCTTCCCAGATCCTGCTAAACTCTAGATCTCAGTAGCCTCTCAACAACTAGGGCAGATACAATCTTGATTTTTTAACAAAATGTAATGCTAAAACCTGACTGTAGACATATCAGCCGTACTGTTAATGTGCACTAACTAAAGTAAATCTTCTGTATCTTCCCCTGTGTTTTATTAGAATTAGGCAACATACATTAAAACAATTAAAAATAATGTCAATTTAGAATTGTACCGTCAAAAAAGGGATTAAATACATAACCCTCCTCAGTCTTTCTACTCTTCAGTATCCTTTACTCTTTGTACAGGCCTTCCTCTGAATTAATGAACTTTTCTGTATATCTTCATTTACTTGCGTGTTTTAATCATGAACTAGTCAATACACATTAAAATGGAATTATCTTCTATGCTTTGTAACTGATATACACAGTTGATATTAACACAATCCTTTGGTTACACTTGGAAAAACTCTTAATGAAAACAAAAGTAGCAAGCATTTCCTACATCTCCCTGCCAAAACATCAGTCCTGTAAGGAAACGTCTTTCTTTAAAAATTTAATTTCGTTCTTCAGTTTAAGAAAAAAATGAAGAGAGTTATGAAAATTTGCCTTCAGAGCAGATTTCACTATGTCACCTCTTTTGTGCACAGCCCTCTGACACTGTTTAAAGTTACTTTCAGTACTTGAATGCTGAGCAGTGGTAACGACAGTAGCTTGGAAATTATTCTTTTAAGAGATTGTCTCAGATGGCAGAGGTACAATGAAGTGGGTAAAATCTGGAGATTTGGCTTTTTGCTCTTAATGATGGGAATTATTTAAGAATTCTGAATCCAACTCTATTTGGAAAGTAGCTCAAGAAGCACAGTAGTAAGCACAGTCAAGAATAAGATTCAGAATTTATTCATTCTAAATGGCCTGAAACACAAGCTTTTGGTTTTCAAGCTCTCTCATTATTTGGATAATATTATCATTTTCCTTTCAGTCATTGTTCAGCGTTGCTGGAAAAGTTCTACTTTTCTGAAATCATTTGGGTTGGTATCAACAGTGTTTTCAGCCAAAGTAGATGACAGGGTAGTACAAGTTAGGATGCCCTGTGTGGCACTTGGAGACTGTTCCCAGCTCAGATATGACCTCTTTCTTACACTTCCTGTAGGACAGAATTGAACTCAAGTCCTATTTCTCTTCCTCAGCCTCCTTCTGCAAGCCAAAGGCACAGAATTTCAGGCAACCCCTCTGCTTCTGTCTTTACTGTCTCTTCCTCATGCTGCATTTTGTGTCAAGTGGACCTCCTGCTACAATTTGCTAGAGTAAATTCAAAGGATTATGATCAATATTAGAGACTGGCAAAGGTATCATACCAAAAGGGACAGAAAGAACTGGGCTCTTTTACTCTAGGAAGGCAAAAGAGGGTAAGTGTGAGAAATGACCATGAAGTAATGCCTGGGGTAGAAAAGGAAGATAAAGTCTATGTGTATTAAATGGTGCAATAAGACATGGATTGGTATAAGCATCAGTTAATGACAATAGAAGGCCACAAATTTAGAATTAGGAAAGAAAATTAATTTTCTAGTATTGTTGGGCTGTGAAACATGCCAACTGGAAGCCATTTTGACCAAGGGTTTTGCAGTATGTGAAAGGAATGACCACTTGCAGTGATCATAAAGATATCCAGAATTATAACAGTTAATGCAGATGAAGTATTGTAAAGGTTTAAAAACCATTTTACTGTGCCCTGACTATTAGGGAAGACATGAAATGACCCCTGTCAACTGTGTGGTTTTTTGCACCTTCCTCTGATATGTCTGATAATATTTACTATTATAGACAGGCTACCAGACCAGATGGATCACAAATCTGATCCAATATGGTTACTCCTTATGTTCTTAAATAAGAATTTTACCAAAAGCATATCAGGAAAGCTTTTGGAAAATCTCAGCAAACTAACACACTCACCCACAAAAAAAAAATAAAATAAAAAAATTCTAAGAAATTGCCACCTTCTGTCTGCTAAAAGAATGTCAAAGAATAATCATTTTATTGCTGTCTAACTCAGTATGCTTTCTAATTTTTCAGGGCAACTGTAGTTTTCAAACTGAACACTTCCTGAACTCTGTAATTTCTTAGGAATTAATTCCATCTGTCTTCGAATAAACTAGTTCTTATCTGTGTTCTTCATGTTAGGTTGTATCTCCAAGTGTTTTCCCTGATCACATTCTGGACCCTGGACAAAACATTTCAAGGTGGATATATTTCAATACTGTAACAACATACATGAAGAAATAAATGACCCTTCAGTGTAGCAGGTGTGATACTAATTAAAAAACAGAATGGGCAATGCTTATCAGAAACAGGAGGAAAGCAGCCATATCTTTCCAAGATATGTTTCTGATCACCTTATATCTCTCCCTCCCAGAACGTACAATTGTTAAATATCATTTCTCCCAGTAAAACTGACAACAGTTTCCCTTCAACCACCAGTTACTCTGAGTTTTGCAATACCCTCACCTAGTTTATTTTTCTTCTACTCCCAACTAATTCTGTTTTCATGATAGTTGGATTATTGAATCCTTGTAGGAGTGCTCAGTGTGTTACATGTGGACAAGACCTGGCTCATTTGCCTTGTTCTTCACACTTAAGACACTCTCAGGCACAGGGCATAACAGTGTACTCAAAGAGCTATTCATGGCTCCCTCTCCCATTCTGTAATGTTTTACATCCATTTTGCACAAAGGAAAAGATACATTGAGCAGTCAAGTCAATTATCCCCAAAAGCTGTGACAAAACAGATTATGACAACACACATTAAAGTTTAGCAGTGACTTCAGGGAAGAACATGAGAGGTCTGCTGCAGAGTGCCTGAGAGGCCATAAGAAATATATTATTTCCCAGTGGATTGCTCCCCTGAAGGATAGGACATTTCCCTAATTGAAACAAGTCTAAGACGAAGCCTCATGATGTTGCCTCCCTTACACTTCATACTGAAGGTCAATTCCCCTGGATGCAGATTTACAAAATTTTGGGGGACTCCCAGCCCACTCTCCCTGCAACAAGCCAGTACAACAGTCCAATATGGTTGAGTACAGAACAACTGACACATTTCCAGCACATTAGGAACATTTTTTTTTCTTATATCCTGATCCATGGGTCCCAAAATGAGATCAAAACTGTGGCATCATGCAACAATTGAAGAGTATGTATTTTTCTCCATGGCTGCAAACATGTGCTGTGGCCACATCTTTACCAATATAGCTTAAAAGTTATGGCATGTCTTTCCTGTGATTTAACGTAGAGGTTGCAACCCCATTCTACCCTCTGATAAAGGGACAAAGACCCAAGCATGCAATGTGATGAGTGGGAGTAAGATGTAGCCACATAGATTTCTAGCTATTTCATTCACCAAATCTGACCCACCTGACTGTATGTTTGTGTATATATGCATATAATAGTACAGGAAGCCTTATAACAAGAGCAAACTTCTTCCTCATACCAGAGAAGAGGGAAGTCCATATTCCAGGAGAATGATACATATTACACTTACAGATAAACACAGAGAATGGACAATTTTGAGAACCTCAATTGTCAGCCTTAATTTGGTTGCTGGGAAAATGATGAAACAAATATTCTTGGAAGGATTTTTTTGTCAAATGAATGAGAATAAGATGAGCATGAACAGTCAATATGAATTAATTAAGATTAAATTATGCTTAACCAATCTGATTGATGAATTGTTGGAAAAGGTAAGAGCCAATGATGTTGTCTATGTAGACTTTAGTAGGGCTTCAGACATGGTTTCCCACAACAACTATGTGCTATGCAAAGCACTGCTGTAACTGACTTACTGGAGAAAGAGGCTCTGGCTGGCTGAACAAGGTTGATGTTACAGCTGTCTGTCCAGGGCAAGTTGCTCCAGTTGGGCAGCTAAGCAAGACAATCTGTCTGTCCAGATGGGGTGAGAGTTGTCTGGCTGGGCAGCAAGAGTAGATGCTCTGGCTGGCCAGATGGAGTTGAGTGGCTCTGTCTGGCTAGCTGGAGAAACAGGCTCTGGCTGGCTTGTTGGAGTGAGATGCTTTGTCTGGCAGCCTGAGGCTGAGACACTCTGGCTGGAGAAACAGGCTCTGGATGCCTGGCTGGGGCAGGCTTCCCTGGCAAGCCAGTGAGGGAAGATGATCTAGTTGGCTGGCTGGGAATGAGGCTCTGACTGTCAGTGGATCAGATCTTGATTTCAGAGCAAAGCAATGCTGGGTTGTCTGAATGGGATTATTTTTTATACATCACTGTGGTAGTTAAAAACAAAATACAAAATAATTAAAGAAAAGAAAAGTATAAAAGTGAAAAATATTTTTTTAGGAATTTTTTTTTCTGTGCTATATTTTTTTTGTCATATTAATGAAATTATTGTAGTTAATGTTCCACTGTTTAAGAATGTATTAATTGTCATTAAATTGTAAGCCTTTTTTGTCTAGGAAGACAACAGTATTTTTTCTCTCCAGAATTAATCCCACATGCTATTGAACATTCTAACCATCAACCTTTTAAATCTATGCAGTTTAATAAACCATTTGAAGGAGAAGCTGTGAATTACTATTTTTGGAGCTGTGATCTCAATTCTACGTTGTGCAATTCTGGAAGCTAAAAAAACACAAACCCCATGACACAGTAATTGCAAGGTCAGGTGGAAGGAGTCCTGCATCTCATCTGACACACAGACAGTTACTCCAAACTTGTTTCATCAGCTGGAGTGAATACCTCCTTACCTGGCCTCTTATGCCCTCTGTAGTGCCATACAGTTTACCAGGATTTTCTGTAGTGTGGCCTGATGAGTCATTCTTCTCTCTTGAGTTAACAATACAGTGTCATTGAGCATCTCTTAGAGTCTGGTTGAAAAAAAAAAAAAGAAAAGAAAAAAAGTAACAAGGAGGTTTCTAAAGCTTTTATCTCCATAACTATTTTATAGTTTAGATTTTTTTTTCCATTCTATGTAAACAAACAGAATTGGAAGCAAGATTTCTTATTCTTCCCCCGCAGAGAGAAGTACCATTGTCTCCACCAGAATTTTGTGCAATGGAAAATGAAGTTCTCATGCTGTGGTCATGCCTGCACACTGTTACTTGCACAGACCCTGTCCATGTTCTTTTTCTAGGCATACATAGTGCAATTTTCTACTCCTTCCCCATTACTTGTGATACATCAATCTTGCTGTGATGTGGTATATTCTCCATCTTGCCTACAGTGTATCTAATGTGCCATATTGATAACAGTATTTCATACATAGTAATAACAAACAAATGGTGATCATCACCACCTTTTTACTTGACATAGGATCTACTGACAGAGATATCTTAGGATGAGGTGTTTGGGAAATGAATAATGTGGCCAACTTACAATGAAGCTGTGATCTCTTATGTTTGTGCTCTTAAGATACATGTTTATTTTCCATTTCTATGTATGTATTCGGTGTCTCATCCCAGTCCTTCTGTGGTTGTTTTAGCTTGATTTCTGATAACTTTTGAACTCTCAGCAGTTCTTTAAAATCTCAGTTCCTTCCTTTTTTTATGCATTCTTTCCCTTTTGGCATCCAAGACTTGATGCAAGATTGAGCAGAATCCATTCTCTGACAGATCCTCTTAGTTTAAGAGCTAACCACACTTTTTTCCCTCAACTATCCTAACAAGGATGTATGCTCAGTAATTCCCCAGGTTCTCTTACTTCCCATATTTCAATTCGTTTGCCAAGGTTATGCTTCCCCAGTCATCTAAGACATCTCTAAAGATAATTCAGAAATGGTTTAATCTAGTTTCCAAAGTACTTGAGTAAATTTAATCAGATTCTGCGAACTTTATATATTTAATTAATCAAAATATTATTTAATGTTTTTCACTTCTTTAAACATGTGATTTTTCCCCCCATCCCTTCTTTTATTAAAATTAATCCCAAAATCCAGGTAAGGATCTGAAAGAAGCTGTAAAGACAGCAAAACACTGCTATGTACCTCAGCCCCTGTGTCTCCTTCCCACCTCCAAAGGAGATGGACTCAGCCCCCCAGACTGCACCACTGTCAGGGATAAACACAAATCTCATTTTTCACTGCATTAGTACTTTTCCACCCCCACAATTAGTAAAATCTTAGCCAATGTAAAATCCAACCACTTCATTGAAACAATTTATCTCTAATTTGAACAAGAACCTAGTTTGTTTTGTAGGAACAATACTCAAAATAGACATGTGTAAGTAATATGATAAGATAGGAACAATACAGGTAATTCCTTTAAAGAGTAATTGCTGTTGAAAGGCAGTGTAAAGGAAAATTTATATAGCTTTGGCTTATTTTTAGACTATATAAAGTGGAGACTCCACTTAAACAGTGGAAAATCTTCTCACATGAACATAAAAGGCAAAACTCCCAAACAAGGAAGCAAGCTGTGTAAAATGGTAGTACCATGGCAATTGCTCTGAGAGGAGTGGATGATGGTTTGAAATAGTGCTGAGCTTCTATCCTTTTCCCACTTGCTATGCCTGAGGAATTTTCTGTCCACTCATTAGTTTCCTACACAACCATCTTCTTACAATATGGTAACTTGGAAGGTGTGCATGTAAGGGAAACATTCATTTATTAGTGCGTTCACAGCAAGACGAGAATACACTCATGCTCAGGGTATTGTTGTTTGACATGATAAAGTACAGTCTCAGTCCCTTCACTGGGAAAAGCTGGCTGGAGCCTAGTTATGCAGGTGCAAAGGTGTCCTGAGAAAGAGCACATGCAATGGGACTGGTTAGCACAATGACCAAGGTCAGTAACAGTGCAGTTGCACACACCAGAGACCAAGCAAGATTTGTCATGTGGTCTAGGAACTTGGGACTCTGTGATAATAGGAAACTGATTCACTTTAATGAGGTGGATGTAAATATCAACTCCTTTGCACCACTGTATATCTTACCACAAAAAGATTCCAACTGAGTTGAGTGGAATTATTCCTTTGACAAGCTGCAGGTGTTGGGCCTGGCATGTATTCTCTGACTGCTTGGGGTTGCTTTACAGTGGTTGTCTACAGTAGATCTTACAATATAAATGATTTAATTTTTCAGTGGGAAAAAAAACCCACCCCAACATGGGGCTGAAATGTCTATCATTCAATGAAAGGAAAGAATAAAGCATACAGTACACAGAGCTGCTTTATATGATTATAGCAAATTGAGTTCTGAAAGAAAGGAGGCTCAGAAGAGATTTCTTTTCCTTCCCAGATAGAGCTTTTGTGAAACATTGTCCTAAACAAATAAAAGATTTTTTGCTCAAATGATCTACCTTGCTGTTTTCTTTTCCTTTGAAGAATCTTGTGGTACAATAGGCAACCCATCAGGAATAATTAGATTATACGGCGGCATCCATGGAAACAATACAGCTTTTGAAAAGAACTCCTACAGAAGATCTTAGAAATCACATCTATTATGGATATCTTTTACTATTTCAAAGACGGCAGAGCTCCAAATTATGGGAACTAACAGTGAGGCAAAATCTGACTGCTCCATGCTTTGCCCCTTTGTCAATAATTATTACTACATGAAACAGTCAAGTAGTCATTGTTCTGAGGAGAACAATAAGGTGACGGGAAGAAATTTGCCACGTTTTATTCAAAGTTTTGTGAATCAGTAATTAAATCTACTTGCATTTTATACAATATGTTTAGTAAACTCACCTTTCACATTCTTCAGTTTTTCTTGAAGAGGACATTTATGAATGGCTCAATAAGAAAAAAAAAAGAAAGAAGAGGTATCTGACAAAGGCATTTGTATTTTTGGGCTTTTATCTGTTGTGAAGTAATGACTTCAAAGTTGGAATTGTCTTAAAGGTGATGAAATTGTAAGGAAAAATATTATGTATTTGTACTATCAAAAACAGGGGAGAAATATAATGGTTCTGTATTTCACACATCATTTTGTATTGTTTTAAGTCTCATAGTCTGTCTGGATTCCTTACTGTCCCTGGTTTCATTGTCCTTTGTAGTGTGTGTCAGGAAAAGGACTTACATAATTAGTTCCTTTAAAACAAATTTAAAAAGCAACAATAAAAAACCACACACCATTGATTGCACCCTATTAACTAACTACAGTTTGAAGTTAAAAAAGAACTTATGAAACTTAAGAAAAAAGGTTATTCTTGAACCTCCATGAGATGTGTACATCAATCTCACTGTCACACAGCCTCATGTTTCTCTCCATAAGGGGTTCAGAAGCAGTAGTACAAGATTCTCTCAAATGCTCTGCCAATAATTTTTTAGACCTTTAATTGGTATATAAGAATTTTAAAGGTGAGAAAATAAAAAAATTGATCCGACTTATTCGGCCTCTGTACAGCCTGGGCTAAGTCATATGATAGGATTTTTGAGAAGGGGAAGATGGACACTTCTGTGGGATTTTCACTGGGAAGTGAATTAAACCTACATCTATATGTTTCATAGAACATATTACCATGAGATGGTAGTAGCCACAGAACAGAGGAAAAGAAAATAAATAGAAAGATAACCACTTGCTAGTGAAGCCTCTACACTTATATTTACTCTATACATGAAACTCTAAGAAAAAAAATTTCTCTTTATGTGTCAGTTCTTTGCCATACTCACTGTGAAAATTAGAAGGGAGAGTTGAATCTCCATATATACTAAAGTCTATTATTACTTTTATTATAATAATTATTATTTTACCAGATCTACCTGTAACACAGTGAAGATGTGCTTCTCTTCCCTCCACCCCATATTTTAATTACTCAGTGGTGGCACATAAAGCAAATACTCTGTTCAATATACTTTTCTAGCAGCAGTGGTTTTAGTCAGGAACGGGATTTTCTCCTAGTTCACACAGTTATTTGTTGTGCATCACTCCATTTCATTAAAAATTATTTCCTGGAACAGGCAGTGGAGAATATGGAGGTTGTCCTGCAAAAACCAGTGTATCTAGTAGCAGTATAAGCAGACCACCAGGCCTTACCTCTATTTCAAATAAACTCAGTGTCCGAGTCACAGAAGTGGTAGCCATCCACAGTTCCCACTATGGACTGGGAATCTGGGGTATTAGGGGCTGGGCAGCTTTGACAAGTTAAATGTGAAACTACTATCACTATTCTGGGGAAAGTTATTGCTTTTGAAAGATTACTGAGTATAGTGCAGGTTTTGGAGAAAGACCAGTGCTATTGCTTTAGATGTTATCCTCCTAAAGAGAATTTTCAATTAAGAAGGAATCTGTTTCCAAATTCCACTTATGAAATTGGAGAATTATGGAAGCCGTGGGACTTTAAAACCACCACCAACAAAACCAAAGCAGAAGAAATACATCAAAACCTTCGAAGCTACTTAGAATGCAAGACTGTGTTAAAGCAAAAATGGAAAGAAATTTAGTTAGCAAATGATGTTCACTGTAGTACCAGCAGTTTCCACTGAGGTGCGCTAGCTCTCCAAATATCATCATCCACACCCTTCTCTTGGGCAACTAAAAGTGCTGTTACATCCTCAACAACGTCCACTACTGTGTCTCGGATTGCTAACCCCTTCACGCAACCATTTTATACACAGCATGTTTTCGGGCAAGAACAGCAAAATATTGTAGAGGAAATCTACTAAAACAAAAGATGATTTCTCTATTTTTAAACAAGACAGTGCAATTAGTTCCTGTCTGAAACTAGCCATCTTCGAGAAGGGAGTGACACGGATATTAGCTTTGAATTCACCAAGATGATTGTGTATATTATTTTGGGAGAATTCTGGGCAGTCTTAGCAGTGTGCAAGAGGAGATTTTCATGCTGTTTCGACATTTGTCTGCTCCCAGGAGCCATTGTATGATGTTGTACCATCATTATTGCTACCACCATAAATGTAAGCTCCTTTTGCTTTTACATCAGACTGATTTCTCCATTATTCAGACCTATTTAAACCCCAAGGATACTCAAGAACACCTATTGATATCTGAAAGGGAAAAAACCCCACAAAAAC
>VYZU01029623.1:129901-218347 GCA_013401355.1 Ceyx cyanopectus | reverse complement strand
GTGGATTTATCACATCTTAATGCAATGCAAACATCTCAGATGATAAAAAGCTCTGTGCACTGTGTAGGAATTGATGACTGATGGTTTCTGTACAGGCTGCCTCCTGCTTATTTTATGCCTTTTTTTTTTTTTTGGTGCTTTGTCATTTCCTTTTCCCTCTGAATTGCTCTTGGTTGGAATTGATTTAAACTGGGGTTGTTCAGCCTGGAGAAGAGAAGGCTCCAGGGAGGCCTTAGTGTGGCCTTTCAGTTCTTCAAGGAGCCTGTCAGAAAGTTTGGGACAGACTTCTTAGTAGGCCTGAAGTGATAGGACAAAGGATAATGTTTATAAACTAAACCAAATAAACATTTTTGATACTGAGGGTGGTGAAACACAAGCATGTGCTGCCCAGAGAGGTGGTAGAATCCCCAACCCTGGAACCATTCCAGGTGAGGTTGTTTGGGGCTCTGAGCAACCTGCCCTAGTTGCAGATGTCCCTGCTCCCTGCAGAGGGGTTGGACTAGATGAACTTGAAAGGGTCCCTTCCAACCCAAACCAGCCCATGATTCTATGATTCTAAATGAGAGTTTGAATTCTTACCTCAAAATAGTGTGGAAACTGAAGAGGAGGAGAATGGTTTCAGTGAGACAAACAGGAGAACAGTCATTCTTCATCTACCTGCATGAAGAAAGCCAGTGCAATCCTAGTGAGTACATGTGAAATGTAACATTATTTCTCTGCTTTCCTCCAGCATTGAATTACCAGCATGTAGAAACAGAGCCTTCCCTTATCACCATCTAGTAATAGTCACAAACCCTGGGAGCTGTGTCCCAAGCAAGGTGTTTGTTCTGAGTGCTCCACTTCTTGCTTCTCACTCCAGCAAGCTTGGCTTGTACCCTGTCAAAGGCCTGTGTGGTCAGAGACCTTGCTACTTGAGCCTGCTGGGCAGTTGTGGCTTTCATTGCTCTCAAGGAGCTGTGCCTTCTCTTACTAAGGTTGTGCTTGCACAAAGTACCTGTCTGCTGGAGAAGAAAGACTGCATCTGTTTCTCTGTTTCTACTTTGTGATAGCTGACCTGGTTGTCCTCTGATCTGTTTCTCCTCAAAGGCAAATTTCCAGCTGCTAACCCAGCCTCTGCTTTTGCAGCACTTATGCTGCAACAGATGGATGGACCCCAAAGTTACTCTGCTTGTGCTCATGAGAGTAGTAGCTCAAGGTGTAACAGAACAGATTGGGGCTACTTCAGCAAAGCAGCAGGCATCAGAGAGCCAGGGGGTCCCAGATCATTCATTGATGGCCCTGGTTTTGCTGCTGTGGACAGGGGGAACTGCCACAGCTGGTGTTCTTCTCTCTGGCCATATTCCTTCCCCACTCACTTGTGTTCATTCATTGTGACAGATCACTGAAGATCACTGAGATTTTCCCCACAGTGATGCTGCAGGATTCCATTTGTTCATTAAGCTGAACTCCTGAAATTAAAAGTCTTTTGAGTAGACAGTAGCATATGTGATATGCTGGATTTGCATGTTAGTGCTCCATGCAAGCATGGCAGAGAGCCAGCCACTGAACTGCCTGGGGGTTGTTCCTGCTTCTCTAATGCTTTGCATGCCTTAGGCTATTAGGGCTCTTAGATGCAGGAGGAGCAAAATGTCCAAGTGCCCAGGAAAACTGGCAGTCCCCTTTCCTGGGTTAATAATCATGGGGATTTCAAGCTGCCACTTGCATTAGGAAAGAACCACTGAGAAATGCTAAGGCTTCCAAAGTGGAAGCAACTGGGCTCTTAATTGGATGGGTGCAGGTACAGGGAGGTGACTGCAAAAAGAAATACTTCCAGGTGAGCTACAAGTGGTTTCCAGTAGTTCTGACACCTTGTGTCTGAGTGAATGTGACACCTAAGTGAATTTGAATGGCATCTGCAAGGTCCTGCCCATCTCAGCAGCAGCAGCAAGGCACCCTTAGCTCTCAGAGGGGTTGAGAAATGGAACTTCTTACAAGTATCTTCTGCAAACATCCAACATGCCCCCCCTGCAGATAAAATAGTAGTTTTCCCTTCTCACCACTCTTTAAATGAGCTCATTAGAAGGGCTGTGCTGGAGCCAACAACTTGCATCCTGCTTTGCTTTTTTAATTTATTTTTCTTTTTTTTTTTTCCCCCCTTAGAAATGCACTTACAGTCCATTAGAGATGTGATACCTCAGCCATTCTGGTGCTGGTGTCTTTGGGTTGAGTTGCAGTGCTGCAGCTTCATTTCACAGGGCTGGAGTGTGTCTTCACTTAAAGTTTACAAGGCAAAACAAAACTGTGACACTGTAGTTCCAGTAATTGTCAGCTGGATGAGCCCAGCTGGGTCCTTGCACAAAAAAGCTGTTGGTAGAAATCAGTGGGAAGGCCAAGGATATGTAATGTTGTAATCTAAAGCTTTGGAATGTAGTAAGCTTTTTTTTTGGATAGGTAGATGCTTTATACTGGAGAAACAATTTTCATTCAGAGGCTTACTCTAGAGTGATGCACCTACAGCAATACAATAGGTTTTCTAGTTTCAGTGGAATTGCCCCTTTTAATTCTAATCACTGTATTCTGCTTTATCAAACTGCACCTAAGAAGCAGTCAGTGAGGATCTGTTTCTAGCTTTTTCAGTATTGATACCTTTCTACTGCAATATCTGGAATATATTCTGTGTGCCAAAAATTATAACATTGTAACATTGATGATAAATAAAACATAACTCTCCAGGTGTAAAGACAGAAAAGGGCAAACAGTCTGAGCCAAGGCAAATGCACCTTCAACTGCTCAGCCTGAGATTTGAATGCCATTTACTACTCCCATGTTTGCTGCACTAGCTGCTAAGCTGTTGAGAAAAGCTCTACTGTCTACTAGAAGCAGATGCTATGAATAAATCACAGGTGGTATTTTCAAGCTGTGTGTGGAATTTCATGTAGCAGGGGCAGACCTGCAGGTCTTGCTCAGATTGGTGTGATGTGAGGTTTAGGAGTTCAGCAAATTTTCTGCTGGACAGAGTTGTATTGAAAGGATCACTGTCATTTTTTGGCAGTGAAATGATTTGACTCCTCAAGATGCCTCTGTAGACTGCAGGTTGCTAATAGAAATAGACAAATGGTGCATATGTGGTCATCTGGAAAACCCAGAAGTGTTGTGATGCAGAGCACATGTCACTGAAAAATTGTGGAGAGTTTTGCTTGATTTCTAAGCATCAATGTTCTCTGAGGCAGAGAACACATCTTGCTTTCACTGCTGGGCCAATGCCAGGATAGTAATGGCTGGTTTGTCCACTGGGCCTTTAAGGATGAGGCACTTGCATGTGAATTACTCTGTTATTAGGATCATCTTGTATGCCAGAAAAACCCCCCACACTCAAACTGTTTGTGACAGAGTCCCCACATTTCTCTCTCACACCAAGGTGGAGGGAATCAGAATGTCTGTATCTGCACATCCCTTTGAGTGGAGAAGCAGGAGAAGGGTGAATGACAGTTGTACTGTTGGAGATGTACCTTCTTCTTTGGAACTGCTGCATTTCAAAATAAACACATTTGAAAAGTGCAGAAGAAGGGCTCAGGGTAGAAAACTGAGAGCCAAAGGCACAGGCTGTGTCCTCAGCTCTGCCACAAGGCTCCAGGGCTGTCTCTGGGTAACTGCCATCCTGCTCAGTGCTCCAGATTCCCCAGGTGTAAAGCAAAGATAAGGGTTGGCAATAAAAAAGCACCAAAAAGCACCCTTGGATGAAAAGGAATGAAAAAGAATCCTGACAACCCAAGGAAGGCCTGTGTTCCTGTGGCTTTCACACTCTTTTACTGCCAATGAGATGTTTCCTGATTCTTTAAGAAGCCAATGGAACACTTGCTGGGTTTGTGTCATGAAGCAAAGCTGGCAATGCTGCTTCATCAGGACTAATGATCATTAACATCCTTTTAATTTCATCATCCCATTTTTCCCCCCTTTTCCTTAGAGACAAAGATGCAGATGTGGCTGGAGCCATGAGCACAACCTGAGCTGCTGCATCATCACCTCCAAGTGAGGATCATTCAAATCACATTAAGGGTTGTCAGAAGCCAGCAATTAAAATGCTCAGTGTAACAAGATGCAGCCAGGACTGACACATCAGGCATGTGGGTCTGGAAAGCTGGGAGTGCAACAAGCATCAGATCTTCAGTGTGAGTCACTTGCCTCAAGGTCACTTAAAAGCTGTTTGGGTACAAGTCAGATCTGCTCCTGTTGCAGTGCAGAGAGGAACAGAACTGAAAACACTGGAGGAAAAGCTCTCATGGGTGGGGACACAGGAACAGCTTTCATTTTTGCCTAGAGAGAGGCTCCAAACTTCATAGTGTTAATGTGAGGCTTTTTGACCTGCTTAGCTTGTAAAGTAGAAGGCACTGGGAGACTGGAATCCCAAGAGCACAGGAGAGAGCTGGGAAGTGGGGACCCTGTCCTGGGTGGGGAAGGTGCCAGAGTTAAGTCTAAGCAGTAGCTTTTCCTAGTCAAGGTGCAGAGGAGGGGTGAGAAACAGCAGGGAGTGCTGCCAGTCACCAGGGTGTCAGCACAGAGCTGGCAACAAGGAAAACAGGAAGGAAGGTGACTTTTAAATAAAAAAGGTGACTTTTAAACGAAGCAACAGCAGATGGCAACCAAGAGCTTGACTGCTGTGCACACAGAACGGTGATAAAATCATAATGAAGGAAAATTATGCAGGATAATGAAGTAATTCTCTGGTCTTGGATTTGAAAATTAAGTATTTGTATGTAAAGTAACAAAAATTTTTATAGAGCCATATGCCTGAAGACCCGGGAGTTTTGTTGTGATTGTGTCACTTAATATCTAGTGAAAGATCCTGTATAAACTCCTGCAAACCTCACCTCTGGAGAACTTGTGAGCCTTTCTCAACATGTAACCACTAGCATTCCTCTTCTCTTCCTTCAGCTTTAGTAGGAAAAACTAAATAGGAAACCATTTAGAAGAACACTCTAAAGGAAACTGTATATTCATTTCTCTCCAAGACAAAAACAGAGCTCCTTAGTTCACCAGACAATAACACATCAGTATATATTTAGTGGAGAGATATCATCATCTAAAGCCAGGCATTTCTAGTGGGATTTTTATGTAATTTAGATCAAGAATCTCAACTCTATTTTGATTTGAAGCATGTGAATCTTTCGAAGCTCTACCAGTGTCCCAAATTAAGTTGGTTTTTTTTCCTTTTGCCTTTCCCAGCATGCCACAAAAAAAAATTGTTATTTCCAAGTCAAAGGAAGCAGTTCCTTCTGTCTCTTCAGATTTGATCTTTGTAAGCTTCTTTAGTGCCTCTGGTTCTGTGATCTTCACTGTGTGGAAAGCAGTAATTTGTGCTGACATCACCTAACTGCCCTGAAGAAAAAATATGTTGCAGATCACCAAGGAAAGGGAGAAATTTATCTATAATTTAGGAGAATAATGGAGTTGAATTCACAGAGTCTCCCAGCATCTCTAGCTCTGCCAGTCTGCTGTCATTAGCAGTGGCTTGGGATGCTGTTGTGTGGGTTTGATCAGGGCTGACTGAAGGGAAATCATTAGGAGGGCCTCAGTTTTCTATCCACTTTTCTGGGGTTTGTTATCCTTTGTGGCAGTTGTGCCTGTGAGAACTCAGGAGCTGTTTGTTCTTCTGAGCAAGAAACCCCTCCAAATTATTGCCATTAGTGGGGAGTGGTTGCAGTGAGGTGCTGATGCTGAGCAGCCTGGATTGATCCCATGACCCAGGGTGCTGCAGTGCTGGGGCACCCACTCACTCTCCACCCTCAGGCTCAGGTAGAGTCCCAGCACTACCAGCCTTGCAGAGGGCTGGAGAATGATGGATGTCATGCTTAGGCTGTTACTTCTGGGGTACATTTGCCAATGCACTTTGCTGGGCACTTGAAGCACCCCTAGTCCTGTTTGCCAGACAACAAACTAAAAGGAGAGAATGAATTTTAGAACAACTGTGTAGCAAACCAGTGATTAGGATACAAGAGCTGCTTTGACTTGTTCCTAGGAGAGGGCTGTGTGTAGTTTCAGAGTAGTCTTCCAATAAACAGCTGACACATTGACTGCCCACTGTGTGCTGTTTGCTGGAAGGTCCAATATGGTAATGTACAGCACATGGAATGAGCTCAGGTCTTGGCTCCTGTGTGTGTTAACATAGGCACAGGAGGATTAACTTCATCAGTATTTAACAATTGTTTACCTGTGTGGCATCTGCAGATAGGCAGACTCTAAAACCAGATCACATCATCAGGTGTCCTCCCTCCTACGGAACACAGGATTCTTGGCTCTCACACATCACTTAAAATGAATCTAGAATATAATTTTTAAACTTCCACACTTCTAAAGTTACACAGTTTAAAACTTTTAAAGACTTCAAATGATGAAGAATAAGTGTATCCTTAAGTAGCAGGGTTCTGAAAGTCAATTAATCTGTGAGGTTTGTACCTTATTTCTAAGTTTCACCCACTGTGTATTTTCATGGCCTTGCCAAAGCTCCATTCACTCTCTGAAATCTCTTCTATTAGATTTTAGACTCTTAGCTTGTTTATGGGAAAGCAAAATAAATTAGGTTTCTTGTTCATAAAGCAAGTTCTTTTTCCAGACCATAAATGATTCTTGAAGGTCTTTGTGCAATTCACCAGGGTGCTCACAGCAAATCTACAGTGTTGGGTGGTGGTCTCACTAAAGTTCCATGGGTTACTTCCTTCTGAATTTTATTTGATCTTTCTTTATTAAAGCACCACCTTTGTTCTTTCAGTTACTGGTTCCTAGAGCAGCCTTTGTGACCTGGGATGTTGTTTCAGCTGGCATGGATCTAGTGTAGCTCATCATGCTGTGTGACATATAAGGCAATAAATTCCCTCTAGTTTAAAACCTATGTTTACTTTTGAGGAGATAATATATCTGATTCAGTAGATAATACATTTAATTCAACAAGTCATAGATCTGACTCACTGGGTCATGTATTTGCTCAGTAAGTAACACACATAAGGTAACCAACAAAGTATCTGGCTTAGTGCATGATCTGGTTTTTTTAATCCTGAATAATTAACCTGTGTGTAACTCATCTCAAATAGACCATCAAATCTCTGTCAAATTGGTTTTGTGAGATGCCTACCCCAGTGCATGATTAAAACCAGTAGTTTCCCCCTTGCCACATAAAATCCAGCAGCAGTCCCTCTGAATGTATGAGGAAAAGAAAATATTGGGAGTGTGTAATTCCAAAGAAAATGCTTTGATTTTGTGTGAGTTGTAAACACTGCAGTCACTGAACTGGAGATGTTCTGAGGTGGAATGCTTCCAGTCTCTGATTGCCACTGCTTTGCTTTCCCAGACCTTTTAAAATATTCATATTCCTCTCTTTCCAGTTCCTCTACTTTAAGTGGCCTCTTTCAGATACTGGTGTGAAGCACGTGCAGGCAGTTGAAATTCAGAGCCAGGCTGAGTGCTTCTGCCAGCCCCTACCTTGTGTCCTACAGATGTGCCCTCACTTGCTATGATTTAGATAACTGGGGTTTTTTTTTCTGCTGAAATACCATTTTGTTGTGATTTCAGTTAATTCTAGTTTTTGTAACAGCTGTTACAGTAAGAGGTTAGTTTTCATCTGAAGATAGCTGCTGGATGTGAGCATCTGAGAGAAAAGGGAACCCTTTCTGACTCCTGGTGACCTTGCACTTCTAGAAGATGATGTGCTTGGGCTGCTGTCACTGAAAGACAGGGCTAGTCTAGAACATGAAATGAAAGGGGTTGGGAAATCAAGGTGTTGGAAAACAGTTTCTAAATGGCTTCAATATAAACATTTTTAAAAGAAAATGGAGTAACAGGCAGCTAATTCAGAATATTCGCAACCATTTATATACTGGGATTTTAAGCATTCCCTAAAGAATACCTTTATGCCAGTAAAGACTTGCATGCCACAGAAAATGATAGTGCTCTGCTGTTGATTTTACACTAGCTGGTTTTTATGGTGCTGGGAGAGCAAACAAGTCTCCCTTAATCAGTGATGAGGTGCAGTGAGTTTCAGCACAGTGACTGATAGATGTGATGTGCAGGCAGTGCCTTCTGCAGCTGCCTGTGACCAGGAGGGAAGGGAAGAAGGGAGGGAGGCAGGGAGGCTGCTCTGAGCAGCTGCAGCCCATGCTGGGAAATGCTCAGCCCACAGGCCTGTGGCACTGGAGGGATAAAGCTCCCCAGGCCTATCCTGTAAATTTTGCTTGGCAGGATTGTATTAAGGAGGCTGTAAAGCCTGGGCTGGTAGCCCAGGGAAGCTATTTATTTTTTTTCATGGCAAACACCAAGGCATCATTTCCCTGCTGAAACTGGGGGTTGAAATTTGCTGCATGAGAAAAAAAAAATGAGAAAAAAAAAAAAAAAGTTGGGTTTTTTTTCAGTTAAAAAGCAAACATTTTGACTGAATTGGATATCTTCTGCAAAATGTTCTGTTTTGCTGCAGCAGTGGTGCTCCAGCACAGCAGCAGCTGCTGTTTATTAATCAGTGTAAATAACCTGTTTGTGCATGAGCAGTACCCAGGGGTCAGTTCTTTCTGAATCCTGAGCTGGATTTCCTTCTGCTTTGTTTAAAGGTAGGTGAAAAACATGAAGAGAAAACATACCCAGGGTTTTAAAACAGGGGGAGACTTCCTATTTACGTTTAATTCTTCCAAGTATTTAATATTTTCAGTGTTAAATTCAACTCTTTTGTAGATTGGAGTGCAGGGTGCAAGTGAAATGATTACCACAATGTGGAGAAAGGTGACACAGGACTTTAATTCTGGTTATTTAAAACTGGTTTGGATTTTTTTACCCTTGTTTTTCCTACTTTAACTGAATTATGCCCCTCTTTCCTTTTCTCTTGCCAATCTGCTGCCTGCACAGGTCCTAAGTTCAGCCCCCCTAGATAACAGGGCACAGGCATTGCTGTGTTATGCTGCTAAATTACTCCTTTTGTTCCTTCTTTTTATGCCAAGCAGAGAAAAAAAGCTTTAGAAAATAAGAATGGAAATCTGCCAGAGCTGCCCACTAATTGATCAGCAAGGTATGCCCATGACAAGCAGAGTCTGCATTTTATTAATGGTTCCATATCAGGTATGTGGTGTCTTTTTCATGACAAATGAATGTGAACTGCACCCATTCAGCTGGATTCCTGTGCCAGTCTGAGCTTCACTCACCCAGGATATTCACTACTTCTAAAAATTGCTGTCTTGGTGTTTGCTTCAGGCTGGGTTTATGCAAAGGACACTAGCTGAAAAGAAGCTATTTGCAGCAGCTGGAATAACAAGGCAATGCAGGAAAAACTAAAATGCTTTGTATTGGAGGAGAATGGAAATGCCAACTGCCCACACCACTGGCTTTACTGGAAGTTGGGCAGAAGGTTTTGCCATCCTTTTTGAATCTCTCCAGTCAGAATGTGATTGTTTGCTGGCTTTTTAACAGAAATTTCAGAAATCTGGACAAGGGGAAGAGAATAAAAAATCTGAATGCTGGATGGTGTGCCTTTCAGGGATATTTTTGGATGCCTACTTTGGGAAAGGCCAACTCTTTTGCTCTGTGAGATTGAGTCAAACTGACAGAAAAGGGGAGAAAGAATTTTAATAAGGTGAAAATACCTAGTGAGCTACAGTATGCAGAGCAGGCAAAGAGCAGGTATTCTGGGGGAGCACAGAAAAGCAGGTGATGCTGTTGTGTACCCAGGAGGGTGAGGTGGCTGGGGAAGGCATTTTGGTGGTAGGTTAGGCAGTTTTTGGCAAGGTAAAGAAGCTGAAAATCAAACTAAAGCATCCCTCCCCTAGAAGCTTGGCTGGATTCATTTCTATGCTTCCCATGTTCTAACAGGACAGTCAGGGAAGCCTTTCTGGGCTTGTACATGTTCCAAGCACCACTTGATCCTTCCCTGCTTGCCCTGCCACTTGGCACAGCATCTGAAAGCCATCACCATGAGGTTAAGCAAGGCTTTAGGCAGAATTATCCCTGCTATGGTGTCACTGAGGTCAAGGGAAAGATGAGTCTGGATTTCATTCTCTGTCCAGCCTGCCTGTACTCATTTCTTACCCTGGTCTGTGTCTGTGACCTCACTCAGAAGGGTGGCTGAGTCAGTGAGCATTCTGGGACACTGGATTTGTGCAGCAGATGCCATGGAAGGCGTGTGGTGCTGGCTGGATTGTTTTCTCTAAGCAGCATGGATGATAAGTACTAGGCTAAATCCTCTTGGATTAGATAAGTGAGAGGCAGAGATACTATTTCTGGGAGGTATTTTCTTTCTGGGTACTTAGGATTTTGCTCTGACCTGAAATCAGCATGGTTGGCACATTTGATCTTTTCAATCTATCCCAATTATAAAGATTTGAAGTAGCATCCCAAAAAAAAAGTGCTGATCCCTCCAGGATGACCCTGGGTAGTGGGCACACACTAGCCCAGCTACTCCCATTCTCCTCTCCTGTGATAGCAACACTGAGCCACGAAGATGATGAAGGGACTGGAGCATCTCCCCTGTGAAGAAAGGCTGAGGGAACTGGGGCTGTTTAGTCTGGAGAAGGCTGAGAGGGACCTTACTCATGTCTACAAACATCTGCAGGGTGGGGGTCACATGGAAGGAGCCACCTCTGCTCTGTGGTGCCCAGCAACAGGACAAGGAGCAATGGGGAGAAACTGGAGCACAGAAGGTTCCAGCTCAACATGAGGAGGAACTTCTTCCCTGTGAGGGTGCCAGAGCCTGGCACAGGCTGCCCAGAGAGGTTGTGGAGTCTCTCTCTGGAGCCTTTCCAAACCCACCTGGATCTGTTCCTGAGAGCCATGCCCTGGGTGCCCCTGCTCTGGCAGGGGGTTGGACTCAGTGATCTCCAGAGGTCCCTTCCAAACCCTAAAGAAAAAAGCAGGTGCCAGTTCTGGCTTGGTTGGGTTTGTTAACAGAGACTTCAGCTGCAATCTGAGCTGTAGCTCACCCTTCACTGGGCTGCTTGTGGGGTGAGGAATGAGCCTGTCTTCTCCACCTCAGCTCAGCTGAGGCTGGAAGCAATGTCAGAGCAACAGCTTTGCCCTCGGGGAGAGAGTAAAAGCTCCTGTCAGTATCGTGCTTCACTGCTGTGCTCAGCCAAGGCACCTTCATTTCCCAGCTGCAGGGTGAGCAGAGAAACAACAGCACCAGCTGAAGGAGCAAAGAGACAGCAGAGGGTAGGGGAAAAGCCGTTTTGTCTGAAGACATGGGCCAAAGTCTCCAGAGAACATCATTCATCTCTAGTTTTCAGCCCCTCACAGTCAAATACACACATATGGGCACGTGCAGGGAGCCCTGATGGGCAAATAAAAGGAGCAAAAATCAATATGTTGCTGACATGAGGAAGATAATGGTGGGTTGGAACTTTGGTGCTGGGAGAGCAGCTCTCTGGTGTGTACTGAACAGAGCTGCCTCTAATGCTTTGGAGCAGTGAAAACTTATAAATATTTTAATATATATGCCTTGTCCATTCCACTTTTGCTGAAAGTCAAGCTATTATATATAGATCATGTCATCCCAGAGGCTGTTAAGAGAATGGACACACTGAAAGTTGTGTTAACATCTTTAAAAAAAAAAAAAAAGATGAAAAAAAAATCTACTGATAAATACATATAGTTAGCATTGATTGGAATCTGACTCCTCATTCAGCACTGTGAGATCTTCCTGAAACTCCCTGCAGTTGCATTTAGATTGAATTACCTGAAATAACTCTGTATCTTTACCAAAGCAATCAAGGAAGTTTCTTACCCAGTCACTTAACTGTGAGACTGGCTGTAGTTTAATATGCTGAAGGTATCTAAATATTCTGCCTGATTGTGGCAGTGTGTGGGGAATTGGTTGATAACAGAGTTGCTCTGTAATTGTTGTACTGGTAAAATGGATCCAAAAAACCAGCAATGCTGGGAGAGCGACCACAAATGAACCTCACAGGGCAAGCCTGGAAGTAGTTTTTAATCCCATATGAATTTTCAAGAACATCAAGGTTTGATTAAATTATAAAGAAAGCAAAGTCTCCTTTCCATAAAGATGCAATAAAATAAAAGAGAAATAAAACATTTATAGCATCAGTTTCCTTAGGGACCATCAGCTCAAAATGGTTTCAGGATGTACAAGGAGGTGGATGAAAAAGACAAACTCTTTTGGAGATTAATTTTTTTAAAGGGAGCTAGAGGAGCTTACAGTAGAAAAATAACAATTCATCAATCCATCCTTCTAATGTGAAAGCCTTCACTCAAGATATTGAACCTTTTACCTCAAACACTCCAGAGTCTGGTATGAATTTGGTATCAAATACTTAGCCTTGCCATGACTGAAGCCTGCTGAATGATAATAGATCTTGTTGATTAAAAAAAACACTTTTGTTTTTCCTTGGCAGCAGCTGCATTTGAGGGGTTTTGTCTTCTGTGGGGCTGCCTATAGCTGAGCTGTCTGCTCAGGACTGGTTGAGTTTGTGCCAGTGTGTGAGTTCTTTGAAGCTCAAATCTACATGGAATAGCTCTGGGGTTTCTTTCTGCATTGTAGGAGAGATTTGAAATGGTTTTCAAGTGTATTACTTTAGCCAGGGGTTTGCTCTTCTCCACATGTCACTGATGTGATCCTTGCCAAACAAACTTCCCAATTGGAATATTGGAAGCAGCTCAAAACCAGAGATGGCAAAGCTGATCCCCCTCTTCTGTAAGTTCATCTGCTGTCTCTGCTCCTCTTCTGTCTCTATCTTGGAATCCAGAGAAATACATGGCTAATATTTATAGGGATATGTGATAGTTTGGAGCTGCCCTGCTAGAAACTCTCACCACAGAGCCCTTGTGCCTCAGTGGTGAGCAGCTCAAGGGCAGAAAATGTACTTGGGTAGTGGCCTGAGCAAAACCTGGAAGGATTGCTTGAGACCATCAAGCTCTTATTCACTTGATGTAAGAGTAATTCCATCTCCCAGCACGTGAATTTAATTCTCTAAGTCACTGTCTCTGCTTTGTCCTTTGCAATAACTTCATTTGAAAGTCTGTGGCTATTTAGTAGGAGTTTTCAATACCTCATTTCCAGCACATCCCAAGGGAAAATGAGTTGAGGGGAACAGAGAGAAGATGACTTGGCAGAACTAATTCACTATTAGCTACCAATTCTATTTGTGAATGTCTATATCATACACAGAAATAATGCAGAATGACTNTATAAAATATACCTATAGTATATAAATAGTGTTGATTTTTTACAAGAGCAAATGCAAGTTTTCCAGGGATATTTGGAAAAAAATGACAAAAGACTGCCTTGAATTTGGAAGTTGCTTGTGAAGTGGTTAGTTTAATCCACACAGGACTAGGTAAGGAAGATCAGGCAGTGAGTAATATCCTCTCAGGGCTGCTTGAATGAAGTCTCAGGCTGGGAGTCAGGGCACCTACTGTAGAACTGACTAAGGTCAGCAAGGTTTGGGGCACAAAACCTCAACCCATCAGCTTTCACTCACCCTCTGACCTTGGGAATCTCCTATCTACTTAGGATGCAGATATATTTTAAGTCAGATTCCCTTTGAAGTGCTTGTGCTATGCAGTCCTGCTCTCTGCTTCTGAAATAATCTTTAATTAAATCTGCCTGGGTGAGGGGCCTCTCTGGGACTTTTCCTAATTTAGGAGCCATTTAACACCAACATTATTTTTTTATTTTTTTTTTTTTCACAGTGATTTTTAATTGGAGCTGAATTTTCAATGCAATCAGAGAAATATTTAGATTTGCTTTGCATTTTTGTCTCCTCCTTATGGTGCATTAGCATTTCTGGAGGAACTAATCTTCAGATGAGCTCCCCAGCCAGGAGTTCTGAACACTCCCCTAGCCCCTGTTATGATGATATCAGGAAAGCCCCTGCTCTTGGCAGAAAATGTGGAGCTGAGCCTGTGAAGTGCTGAGTTACCCCAACGTGGCAGCTGAGGTCAGGCAGTGCTGAGTGGTGGATTTNATTGCTTGAGACCATCAAGCTCTTATTCACTTGATGTAAGAGTAATTCCATCTCCCAGCACGTGAATTTAATTCTCTAAGTCACTGTCTCTGCTTTGTCCTTTGCAATAACTTCATTTGAAAGTCTGTGGCTATTTAGTAGGAGTTTTCAATACCTCATTTCCAGCACATCCCAAGGGAAAATGAGTTGAGGGGAACAGAGAGAAGATGACTTGGCAGAACTAATTCACTATTAGCTACCAATTCTATTTGTGAATGTCTATATCATACACAGAAATAATGCA
Source organism: Ceyx cyanopectus (assembly GCA_013401355.1). NCBI lineage: Eukaryota > Metazoa > Chordata > Aves > Coraciiformes > Alcedinidae > Ceyx > Ceyx cyanopectus. Next base: position 204,139 of record VYZU01029623.1, on the reverse strand, counting down.
GAATGACTTAATTCTCTGCTGCACAACACTGGCCTGCTTCCCTTGCTGGTTAGCCATCCTAAAAGCACTTGAAAGGAGGGAAGAGAAGCTACTCAGCAGCTCATTTTATGNGTTGGTTAGTTGGTTGGTTTGTTTGGTGGATTTTTTTCTCCCTGGGGATTTCACAGTTACTGATACCCAGTGAAATTCCAAAACCATCGTGAAAAAGTTGATGTCAGCAGCCATGGTGGGAAGATGTGGTGTCCTGGGTTTGGCCAAGGGTTGGCAGAAGGGAAGGGGACTTGCTAATGAGCAGTGATGGAGAAGCAGAGGGTGCCCTTTCCCTTCTTAAAACTAGGTCAGCCTCATTAGGCAGCATTTTCCCATGTCATGGAGCAGATAAAGCCCAGAGTGCAGCAGTTCTTTTGCAAATAGAAATGGACTTGTGTTTGTCCTGGAGCTGTGAGAACCCACCCTGTCCTGTGTTGTTCTCTTCACTCTTGGGTGAAGTTTAAGACTTGCCTTCAGCTGCTGGGCTCAAGAGCTGCAATCCCGATTAGGTTCTGCAAGCAGCACGTGCAGATGGTGCTGTGAGTGTTTCAAATGGCATCTTCATGCCTAGAGCTGCTGCTCAACCTGCAGAAATGCTCCAACATTTCAACAGCTTAGCAAACTCCAGCAGAATGACTTGCTAAGAGCAAATTGCAACGTGCAAGCTTCATTTCACTGGAGCTGCAGGCTTTCAAATCCTCCTTCAGCTTTGCCATGAGCCCTTCAGAGCTGAAGCTGCACCTGCTCCTAAGATGCAGACTTTTTATCATGTGCTCTTCTGGGAGATGTAGGCTCCTTGGGAATAACTCCCTGGAGTGATCCTGAGGAATAAAATGGCAGTAAGGCCAGGATCCTTACTTATGCTTTTAAGCCAGCAGCAATAAAGTCTAATGTGTTTCTTCTCCTGAATACCTTTCTATTTGTCTTCATACAAAAGAAATCCCCATTCACTGGTTGAAAGATTTCCTTAATATCAAAATACCAATTAAAAAACCTCAGAAACCAAAAATATAGACTTAATAACATTTTCAGTTCCAAAACAGGCTCCAGCTCTACATCAGCTTTCTGCACAGAAAAGACTGCAAAGAATGGAGTGGGAAATATATCTGGACTGACCACTGCCATTATTAATATCTGTCCCTAGTTAACAACTACTTTCAATATATGGGCATCCAGTAATAGTTTGGCAGCATGAATTGCAGTGCAGTGATTCATGGCAGCTTTTCTGCTGGGGCCATGGCTGAGAATGAACTCTGTAGTGCCCATGAATTACTGTGCTGGCACTCATGCCTTGCAGTAGATCCTGAAATATGTTCTAATGTTCTATTTACACACAATGGCTTAGTACAGGCACCTGGAAACAATGAATTCCTTAATTAGGGGAACAGAGAAGCAGAAAAGAGTCTTTTCTCAATACCCTGAGGCTGAAAACACTTGAGCACATCAAGGAGGGTTCTTCACTGCTCTGGTGGTGTTTGCAGCAGTCCTCAGCTGCCCGAGCTGAGAACACTGCTGTGCTAAACACGTGTGGAAACTCTTTCTTCAGCTTTATTGTTAGGGCTGTCAGCCTTTTTTGCTCCCGGAACCTGTGATGCTGCCTTGGGGCTTACCTCCTGTCAGCTTCCCAGGGAAGGGAGAAGCATGAAGGGCCAGGTCTGGATCAGTGAGGTTGGTGCTGCTTTTGTTGTTATGACATTGGCTCCGTGGAGCACCAGCAGATTTCTTGGTGCAGTGCCAGGGGGAGGTGGATGCTCCTGCTCTCTGGAGTTTAAACTCCAACTGCCACCTCTGAGAGCTCTACAGCCTCACACCAACTGGTGCTTTCAGCTGATTCCAAGTCACACTAACAGCCAAGACCATTGCAGAACGTGGTCCTTGCCAAGTGACTGGATATTGATGTGCTGGAATCCTGAGGAAAAGTTAATTTAGGGCATGATATTAGCTTGGGTTTTTATTTGGGGCTGCTCTGGAAGCATTTTTCTGTGAGGTATTTGACATGATGGATTTGAAGGAGGAGAGAGTGAAGAGGTGAGACCTGGTACATGGAGTGTGAATGATTAGAGGATAACTTTGGAAGAAAGCTGGAGGGGAAAGGCTGGTTGGAGCAGGTGCTGAGAGGAGATGCTTTTGCAGAAGAAAGGAGCTAATAATGAACAAATGATGTCCAGGCCAGCTCACAAACTAAAGCCAAGCATGGAAAGTTAGAGTTGCTAATGGAGGGAGCTGAACCCTTTGTGCTTCTTGGTGCTTTTGAAAAATATCTGGTTTTCTGAGCATAGATCACATTCCTTTCAAAAAGAACATTTCTGTTGCCACCCAAAAGCCTCTTCTGTGTCCTCAGTCTGCATTTGCTGTGGGAAGCCATGGCTGATCCTCCTGCCTGGCCCTTTGCTGTGTCTCCAAAAGAAAGCTCTGCAGTAGCAGTTCTCCTGCATTAGTCTTTGCCTACAACCTGCTTCCTTCTGGCTCTAGGGCATTCCCAACAGCATTGTAAATAATGGATCAGGACTGTCCATCCTCATCACAGCAGACACAGTGGAAAGATATTTGAGGAGACTATAAACCTGCATTTCTTTCTCTGTCTGGATCTTCCCAAATCCTTCAGAGACTCACAGATGTGTTTCTTTTTCTATTGTGTACACAGTTATCTATTGAAGTATCCCATTCACCAGAATTTTGGAATATGAGGCATGGAGCTGCTGCTGTTTCAGCCTTCTTAGGGAAGGACTAATCAGATTCCATCTGATTCTGTAAGGTGACAGCAGAGTAAGCAAAGGATGGATTGAAATCACAGGACTGTAAGGATCTAACTGCAGCTGTGTGGAGATATTTATCCCAAGCTCCTGAATGAATGTGTTCAGTCAACAGCCTCCCTCACTTCAGTGCTCAGTCAGTTCAAACCTTTTCTAGTAAACATACACAGCTTGAATGTATTTTGCAGTTAGTTCTAGCCCTTTTAATGAAGGTGTAGCATTCTGAGCCATTAACGTGGAGTTTCTCAAATTTTAAGTACTATTACTTTGAAAAAAAAGACTCAGAACGTTTTAAACCTTGTCTTATCATGTACTACCCTCCCTGTACACTGATATTTTAGAGCATCCTTCATTTGCATTTCATCTGATTATACTTCGGTGGATGATACAAACCAAGGTGTGGTATGTAATTTAATTTGAATTACACATGTAGGGAGAACTTGAAAACTTAAGGAAGGGGGCTCTGCCCTGTAACACCACAGGGTCTTGTCAGCTGAGTGAACCAGAAGCTCTTGAGGCAGTTTGAGTGTAATCCTTGTTGTGCAGTGACCTCTACAGCTGGAGGGATGATAGAAGCTGCTTTTAAGCTGTCTGCTGCTCTGTGACTGGCAGCTGCAAGTGCAGCCCACATGTCAAAAGCAATCTGTGGAACTGCTGGGGAAAGAGCCAAGGGCTTTCAAATGAAGTTGAACTTGTAACAACCCATCCCATGTTGGTACTGACTGGCAATGGTGAGGTGGTTTCCACGTGCTCATGACATCAGTGTTGTAAAAATACCTTAAAAATTTCCTAACAGAGGAAACCTACCATTTATAATGATGGAAAATGGATGTGCAATGTGGAATTCAATACAGGCACAGAAGCTTAGCTGGGGGCTGTTTTGCTTGGAATTATTTCTCCTTATTGTGAATTTTCCTGGGCAAAGATTCTAGGTCGTGTCTTCTGGAGGGGATTAGTGCTGATGATAGCAGAGATTTGTCAGGTGGATACTCATTTTGTTGTGGCACAGTGTCCACACACGAGTGGTGTTACATAGACTTCTGTCACATCTATTATGACACAGTCTCAGGGTGGATTAAAATCAGACTCCTGTTGCACTGAGTGCTGCTTTGTGCACTGGGACATCATCCCTGCTCCAGAACATCCATTTGTGCCTCCAAATGGTGAGGGGAAGAGTATCCTTCTCTCTCTGCAAGATAGTCAGGGAGCAGCAGGGTCACCAAGGGTGGGAAGTCTGGTGCAAACAGAGTTTTGAATGCAAAACTGGTGAACTGCCTCACAGTTGGTACCCTCAGCACTGTCCTCTCACAAACATCAGGTTTGAAATTCCCCAGCATTACAGGGATGTGGTAAATGAAGCCAGGGAAGACTAACAAGGTCTTGAAGGATTTCAATAGCATTTCCAGTGTCTGAGTGAGGTGTGACCACAGTATGATCACAGAATAAGCTGCTGTGTTCCCAGTTAACATGAGCACATAGTTCCTGGTTGCAGCAAGAAGAGTGTAAGGAGTGTCACAAGCAACTCTTGCACTAGTGGCTTGGTTTTCCTGCATCACCAGGAGCTCTTAAGGGTTCTCTTGGTCCACACACAAACCCCTCTGTCATTAGGTTNAGCCATGGCTGATCCTCCTGCCTGGCCCTTTGCTGTGTCTCCAAAAGAAAGCTCTGCAGTAGCAGTTCTCCTGCATTAGTCTTTGCCTACAACCTGCTTCCTTCTGGCTCTAGGGCATTCCCAACAGCATTGTAAATAATGGATCAGGACTGTCCATCCTCATCACAGCAGACACAGTGGAAAGATATTTGAGGAGACTATAAACCTGCATTTCTTTCTCTGTCTGGATCTTCCCAAATCCTTCAGAGACTCACAGATGTGTTTCTTTTTCTATTGTGTACACAGTTATCTATTGAAGTATCCCATTCACCAGAATTTTGGAATATGAGGCATGGAGCTGCTGCTGTTTCAGCCTTCTTAGGGAAGGACTAATCAGATTCCATCTGATTCTGTAAGGTGACAGCAGAGTAAGCAAAGGATGGATTGAAATCACAGGACTGTAAGGATCTAACTGCAGCTGTGTGGAGATATTTATCCCAAGCTCCTGAATGAATGTGTTCAGTCAACAGCCTCCCTCACTTCAGTGCTCAGTCAGTTCAAACCTTTTCTAGTAAACATACACAGCTTGAATGTATTTTGCAGTTAGTTCTAGCCCTTTTAATGAAGGTGTAGCATTCTGAGCCATTAACGTGGAGTTTCTCAAATTTTAAGTACTATTACTTTGAAAAAAAAGACTCAGAACGTTTTAAACCTTGTCTTATCATGTACTACCCTCCCTGTACACTGATATTTTAGAGCATCCTTCATTTGCATTTCATCTGATTATACTTCGGTGGATGATACAAACCAAGGTGTGGTATGTAATTTAATTTGAATTACACATGTAGGGAGAACTTGAAAACTTAAGGAAGGGGGCTCTGCCCTGTAACACCACAGGGTCTTGTCAGCTGAGTGAACCAGAAGCTCTTGAGGCAGTTTGAGTGTAATCCTTGTTGTGCAGTGACCTCTACAGCTGGAGGGATGATAGAAGCTGCTTTTAAGCTGTCTGCTGCTCTGTGACTGGCAGCTGCAAGTGCAGCCCACATGTCAAAAGCAATCTGTGGAACTGCTGGGGAAAGAGCCAAGGGCTTTCAAATGAAGTTGAACTTGTAACAACCCATCCCATGTTGGTACTGACTGGCAATGGTGAGGTGGTTTCCACGTGCTCATGACATCAGTGTTGTAAAAATACCTTAAAAATTTCCTAACAGAGGAAACCTACCATTTATAATGATGGAAAATGGATGTGCAATGTGGAATTCAATACAGGCACAGAAGCTTAGCTGGGGGCTGTTTTGCTTGGAATTATTTCTCCTTATTGTGAATTTTCCTGGGCAAAGATTCTAGGTCGTGTCTTCTGGAGGGGATTAGTGCTGATGATAGCAGAGATTTGTCAGGTGGATACTCATTTTGTTGTGGCACAGTGTCCACACACGAGTGGTGTTACATAGACTTCTGTCACATCTATTATGACACAGTCTCAGGGTGGATTAAAATCAGACTCCTGTTGCACTGAGTGCTGCTTTGTGCACTGGGACATCATCCCTGCTCCAGAACATCCATTTGTGCCTCCAAATGGTGAGGGGAAGAGTATCCTTCTCTCTCTGCAAGATAGTCAGGGAGCAGCAGGGTCACCAAGGGTGGGAAGTCTGGTGCAAACAGAGTTTTGAATGCAAAACTGGTGAACTGCCTCACAGTTGGTACCCTCAGCACTGTCCTCTCACAAACATCAGGTTTGAAATTCCCCAGCATTACAGGGATGTGGTAAATGAAGCCAGGGAAGACTAACAAGGTCTTGAAGGATTTCAATAGCATTTCCAGTGTCTGAGTGAGGTGTGACCACAGTATGATCACAGAATAAGCTGCTGTGTTCCCAGTTAACATGAGCACATAGTTCCTGGTTGCAGCAAGAAGAGTGTAAGGAGTGTCACAAGCAACTCTTGCACTAGTGGCTTGGTTTTCCTGCATCACCAGGAGCTCTTAAGGGTTCTCTTGGTCCACACACAAACCCCTCTGTCATTAGGTTTGGCCACAGCTTGCTTGTCCAAATAGGTATGTTGACTAAAACCTGATTTTTGCTTTCTCCTTCCTTGTTAGCACATCCATTTTGTGTGGTGCTAGTAGTGCTTTGCTGCCTTCCCACATTCCAGCAAACCTAGAAAGGCAGGCAGGCTTCATCCCAGTTCAGGTCTGGGAATACTTGTGCCTGTCAGACAACCTTAGCTGTGAGCAGCTGCTTCCTAACTAACATCTTCCCAATCCCTTGGGAGCAAAGCCTGGGAGGGTGGTAATGGAGAACCAAATGGCCCTTAGGATGGCACCTCCTGCTGCTCTGCATTGCTCTCTTAATGATGAAAAAACAATCTTGCTGGGCTGTTAGTTGGCACTGACAGAGGGAAAAAAAAAGGAAATTAGTCTCCTCATGAGACATTCATTAATCAATTAAAGATGAGCTATCATTTTGCTGATGAAGTATCAGTGTGTGACATGGTGTTTGCTCTGCATGGTCTACACTCCATTGATAGCCCAGAATGCTGCCTGGACTCTGCCAAGAGGCTCTGGGCTGCTTCCTCAAGAGCAGGCTTGTCAGTCTACTGAGACCCACAGATTTATAGGATGGTATGAGGTGAGCCTGGTTTTTGTCTTACCAAACCCAGAAGCAATTACTGTTTCAACACAAACACTAACTGCTTTTTGCTCCTAACAAATTCTGGTTGAAAACATGTCATGAAAAATGGAAGCAGTAGCAAAATAGTGAAAATCAAAGGTGTAACCTGACATCCATCAAGTGTTATCTACTTCTGCAGGGCTCCAAGGGTGCTTAACACCTCTTAGTTTCAGGTCCTTCCATTTTTCATTCCCCAAAATGAAAAAAAAAACCTGTATTTTTCACAGAGCAAATATAGCAAGTAAGCAGAAGAGGGCCTGGTGAAGCAAATACTTGATATAGTCAAGAGCTCAATTATGCATCAGTGAATTCAATTTATAGAGCAGGGAGCATCAGTCTTGGATGAAGTCAGTCTCCCACACAGAGCACTAAACCATGTGCTGACAGAATGAATTAAATAGAGTGCTAGCCAGAAGTCACTGCTTCCAAAAGGTAATTTGATTTAGGCCTACAGAAATTAGACTCTAGAAGTGGAATATTTACATCTCCTGTTTGAAATAACTTAGAATGTGTGAGCAAAAAAAAAAAAATCATTATTATGACTGTCTTGTTCTTGGGTGAAAACTTCAGCTTTGATACAGGCAGAGTTTTCCAGAAGTAGCCAAGTGAGAAGACACCTCTGGATACTTGATTTGCAGCACCCTGGGTGATGTCACTGATCCATTTTTTCTCAGATGTGTTTACAAGTGAGCAGTTTGTGTGACAGGTGGGTAATGGAGGAGGTGCACGTAAGGAAATGCACATAAAGAGCATCCAAAGCCATCTTCAGCTGCTTCTCTGAGTCCCAGAAGCCAGACAATCTTATTTGTGAGAAAGTGAGAGCTCATCCTTGTGCTGCTGGTACTGCATGTACTGCTTTAATAGACTGAGACTGTCACAAGAGATAGGAAAGAAGCCTGTTGAGGATCCAGAATGAGGTCAATTGCATTCCTGTTTGCTTTTGTGTGCCAGTAAAAGCTTTTACATGACTCTGATCTGCCTGCCTGTGACCCTAGGAAATCAATAGACAACCAGATCTTGACTCACAAGTGCTCCTGTATGGCTTTGTACATGTGTACTGGTTAGCCTTGCTCCCAGTACTCTAACTGGAGGGAGGATGGTCTTTGAGAACCACCTGACACATTTGGAGACTTTTGCTTTAGAGAAGCAGAATGCATCATGCAGCCAAAACTAGAATTTAAAAGATGTTTACTTCAGATGCAGGGAATTGCAATCAAGATGTCTAGAGCTTGGAAGTTTGACTGAGGCCTTGAATTCCCATCTCAAGTCCTGGATGATGAAAGACTGATTTACTGCCACGAGAAGGGAAACAATGGGATTTTATCTCAGATGTGTTTTGCTAGGGAAGCTGCTGTCACTTCATATTAGCTGATGTAGAGGTGAGCAGACACAGAGTGAGTTGTGATGAAGGACTCTCCACAAGCCTCACCCACTCCTCCACAAAAGGCTTGGAGATGGGGTGGCTGTTTTGCAAAGCACAGTGCCTCCTGCACCACTTCTCCAGGCATCCCTCCACTGCTGGGTTAGCAGCTCCACTGCAAAAATGGCATCAGACCTTCTTTTTCTGGGGCCTGGGCAATCCCTTTGGCACTTGGTCTGAGGGGCCAGGTGACTGCAGTGTGTTTTGCAGGTATTTTTCACTCAGGGGCAGGGCCCCATGAGCTACTGTGACTCTCTTCACTCACTCTTTCACTTGCATTGCCAATTTTCTTCATATGAAAGCTCAATCTATCACAAGCAACCTTTCCACTGGCCATAATTTTCACTGGCTGGCTGATTGACTGGACTCCCAGGCTCCATCACTCAGAAAGTTAATAGGGATTGCTAGAAATGCAAGAAACAGCTCACACTGTGGCTTTTTAGGAAAAAAGAAAGGTAACAAGGAAGTGATGGCCAATTTGTCAGGATTCAGTGAGTGAGTTCAGCTCCTCTGAGGCAGCCAAAATTGCATTTGACTGGCCTGATTGTCATTTTGATTGACAGCCCTGCAGCAGAGCCTAACACACACAAACAGAGGCTTGTGTGTGTTCTTCCTTGGGCTGAAAAGTAACTTCATTCTTATTTCCCCCTGAGCTCTCCTTCAACTCCTCAGTGTCCATTTCTTCTTTTCCATTCCTGCACAGAGGAGGCTTGGGTACTGTCAGCAGATCTGGTTATTGGTTAGCTATAATTAATGCTGAAGGTGTTCATGTCTGTGGATGCATGAGACAAAGACATCTAGAAACTGTCTACAGATAAAGATGTTGATGTTCATTCTGTTACAAACCTACAGGAGGTGTGAGGGGAACATGGTCTTCAAGGAGGGAATACATGAAGCAGTTATGAAGTAAAGATGCTGCAAAATAACCATTCCTGGGGTTTGGAGGAGAGTGATTGTCCCCAAGTGTCACTTGTTAGATTGGAATTCCATAAGATTCTTCCCAGCTTTTCAGGTATTGAAAATATCCAAACATTTCTGCTTGCCTTTTTTAATTTCTGTGCCCTTAGTTCTCTATCAAGGCAGGAATTTCTTCAGACTCTGTTCTTGGAATTGGGTTGTTTTCCTTCACTTGGGCTATAATCTTGAAGGGTTTGCAGGCTCAGTGTTGCCTGGAAGTGATTTTTTGTGTGGCATGATCCACATCAAACTCCTCCTGTGGCAAAAACATGGGAGGTTGTGTCCTGTGTCCCTTTCAGAACATCCACCCTAAGGCCAAGGAATAAAGCCAAAGGACAGGATTGCTCACACCCCAAGAGAGATGTGTCTGGGGAGGGAATAAGCAGAGGCAGAGTTTCCACTGCTGCCTTTTCCTCACAAAACCACTCAGCAGTTAAATTTTGCAAGGAGGGGAGCAGAGATTGATCATTTCTTTCTCAGCCTTTACTGTCAAGTGAAGTGTTCTTCCTGAGTTAGCTGCTTTTCTCTTTGCACCTTGAGGACATGTCACCAGCAGCTTTTATAGCAGGAAGGCTGCTCTAATTTTTTTTCCTTCTGCTGGTCTGGTGACAACAATGAGGCATGATCCCACTCTGTGATTTGCTGCAGGAGGTGTGAGATTCCCTATAGCCACAGATAGCAACAGTGGCCAGAGCAGGCTATTCATGGAACACCATCTGCCAATCCCAGAGTCACTGAAAGCTGCTGAAACTTTGGATCCTCTACAGGATGACAAGTGCAGTTTTTACACGTGGGTAAGCACAACTTCCAAGATTGGTGGTGGCAGGGGATAACTTGGGAACTGAGGAGTAGATGGTTCCTATCAGAACAGACCCCTCTGCATGAGCAGGTTCTTGTACCAACAGAACTAGATCAGTGCATCAGTGGAAAAAAAAAAGTTTCTATTTTAACAAATACATTTGCCTCATAAAATAATAGCTGTGCAATTCATCATTAATCTGATTAAAATAGAATCAGACTGCCTTTTATCAGGTTATCTGCCTGATATTATAAGGACAGTTGCCTGTGTCTTAACAGGATAGCTAAAATGCCCCCATTTCTGTGCCTGGAAGAGCCTTTTGCTCCATTTGGAAGCTTCATCTTCTCAACAGCAGTGTAGCTAGTTGGGGAGTTCTTGCTTAGATCCCCACAGCCTCTCCTTTTCTCTCAGGTTAGTAAGCTAAAAGCTCTGAGGTAAAACCAATCAACCAAAGCAGCTCATCTGCTGCAGTGCTGTCAGTTTTTTACAAGGCACAGCTCTCGTGGGAAGCCAATTGTTTCCATTTACAAATAGGCAGAAAAAGACAGATTTAGAGAAAAGATGTCAGATATGACAAATAGAGAATCAACCACTAGTGCTGGAACTGAGCTTCAGTAAGATTTTTATTAGGGGAAGGAGGCTGCATGCAAAGGTTTGTGTAGTTTCAGGGCAAAGGGAGGGTTATGTGGAAAATAAGAATAAGCATTTAGTCTTACTAAGAGAAAGTAAAGACAAAAGCAAAGCTGAGTGTCCAGGGAGGCAGACAGTGTGCATTTGCTGTCTGCATTTTGCTGGATAGGTTTTCAAGGTAACAGTCAAACAAAAAGGGCTGCCACAGCTCTGCAGGTTGTTTGGGGTGATGCATTCCCTTCACACAGTGATTTTTCACAACTGAGTTGGAGGGGGGAGGGAGATTCATGTGGGCAAACCTAACTTTGGAAAGGAAAGAGTGATCCTTCCAAACAGAATATAAATGAAAACAATAGGTACTAGTCCAAACCAAGCATGGAAAGCCAGATGAGAGGTTCAGAGTTACTTTAATTTGCATCTATACTGTGGAGCAGCCCATAACAGGGGGTGTAAATACAACTTTGTGCAACATGCATCTCTGGCAATCTCAGCTGTGTCTGCAGAGCAGAAAAGAAGTCCAAGAAGCTGGCAGGTAGCAGGGCTGGTAATGCCAGTAAGTTGGCAGAGCCCCTCCAATAAAGCTACACTCAGCCTCAAGCTGAATTGGAATTGCTGTGTAGAGGCCCTGAATCAGCAGCTGCAACCTGCACACTGCAAACCCTTTGGTCAGTTGACCAGCATTGCTTTCTGCTGCTCCACATTTAATTTAGTATCAAATTTCTACTGCCTTTAAGGACTCATTTTGATGCCAAGACTGTCTGGTTGAGGAACCTTCTTTCAGAGCAGTAAACCAAAGAGGTATTAAGGAAAATCCCAATAGAACCAGTGTGTGTAACCACTGCACCAGTCAGAATGGGTCACATTTTGATTTCTCTGCCCAGAAATTGATGGTGGTGTAGTTTTGTAGTTGATATCTTGAGTTTTTATTTGCTTGGGCCCTTATAATCCAGAAACAATATGAACCCACTTATTATTTTTATTATTATTGTTATTATTATTTGCCCCCCCAATAAACAGAAGAACAGATAGCTCTGTGTTTGCCTTCTGTTTCCATATGGAGGGGGAAGCAGGTAGGTATCTGAGTCCAGTGCTCCAGCTGCATGCTGCTTATTGCAGAGCTGATGGTGTCATGACTGGATATGCAAGGCTTGCAAATTATGTAATATTCTAATGGTATTTTAGTTACCTTTTTACCTTGTTGGCCTTATAAAAAATCTGCTTAAGAGCATTTTAAAAGGCTCTTTGCATATTGCTTATAGAATACCTCAAAAAACTAACAGGACAAGAGTTTTCCTTGCCAATGAAGATTGTGTCTCCCAAGGTAAAGTGTCAGTGCTTTTAGAGCTGTCAGATTTCTCAGTATCTGATGAATGGTCATGTCTGTGAGCCTGTGTGTTTTTTGTAAAAGTCTTGAAATCTTCTGAAATGGAAAGAGCATTATATTGAGAAAAAAAAATCCTGGGCAAATCTGTTTCTTGTCAAATACTGAGATTTTTCCAAGATCACTCAATAACTCTCTGCTCTCTTAGAGCAACAGTGAAGAATCAGCAAGTCAAAAAAGGCAGAGCAAAAGGAGGTTTCCAGTTGGGACACATGCTAATAATATCTTGCATGGTTTTGAGCTGTTCCTCGTGCTTCTGAGTCATGTTATAAAAAAAAAAATCCACTGGGAAGAATGATAGTCAGGTTTGTGAGCCATCTGAAAATCTGTGTCCAGTTCTGTACCCAGCTGAACTGAACCTCAGGAAGTGCTGGAAGATTTGGACTCAGGAGATGACAGGTCCTAGGAAGCTTTCCTGCCACATTGGGAAAAGAAACTAAGTCAAAAAGAACTCAATGCCCCAGCTGGGCCAGGAGTGAGTGGAATCCTGTCAGCTTGTCTGGTGCAAAAGGTGGTTCTCAGGCAGATTGTGCCCTCCCTGCCACTTACTGAAATCCAGAACAACTTGACTCAGATGGAAAGAGAACAGGTGAGAGGAAAATGTGGCCTCATGGATTTACCCTGCAACAACTCCATGTTTTTCTGGCAACATTTTAAAGCTTGAGTCATGGGAAGTGCCTGCAGATGCCACTTTGCTAATGAACTTCACCACAGCTGGTGTGTTTGCAGTGGAAGCTCTTCTTCTCCTTATGGCCCTGCTGGGTGTTGCCACATCTGCCTCAGCACTGCTCTCCTGGACTGTGCTTGTGATCTTGCTTCAAACCATGCAAGTAAAAATCCACTCACTGCCTCCAGTTCCTTGTAGTTCAGCAAGCCTTGTCTAGAAGCCTCCAGCTGATAATGAGCAGCCAGCTGCTCATGGAAGAGGGAAAGAGGAGCAGAGCACTCACAGCCATTCAAAAATACAACTGTCACAGGACACACTGCTTCAAGAAAAAGAAGCTCAAGAAAATAACTTTTCATTCTTACATTGGTATGTAGCAGTTCCAGTTAGGCTACAACAGAGCACTTGTGGATCAAAAAGAGGCAGGAGTATGAGCAGCAAACAGCAGTGCTTGGTAATGCCATGGATTTGCCTGCCATCTGAATTCTTCCTGCTAATTATTTCTCCTTCTTCAAAGTCAATTAGTTTAACGTGGTAACAGGAATTTACAGTGGGTCTGCCAAGCCATATGTCTCTAAATCTCCATGGATTCCCAGCATGACTTTTTGTTATGCTCTGAGAAGTGGCAGATGTGTGATACTGAAAATGTTATTCAGACATGTTCTGTTTTCCTGTAGCTTTGGGCCAGCATCAGCTTAAAAAACTGAAATAACAGTACAGATCTGGGGAGTGTAGAAATGTATTTTCTCATCCCCTGGTCCTGCAAAGATTCCTGTGTGTTCTGAGGTTCAGGTACAAACAGGACAGTTGAGACAGACCTAGACAGTTCATAAAGATGAACATGGGAGTAATTAATTCAAGACTGGGACCTTGAACCTGAGTGGATCACAAGGATGTAGCAACCACATAGCACAGCCCAATGTAGGCAGTGTTCTGGAGTACAGGGTGCTTTACAGACAATTATAAATCATTGTGATGCTCCTTGCAGCTGGAGACATTTCTGTATTGAGGCATTTCTATGTTGCCTGGCTTCTAATAATCAGAATCTGATATTAATTATGAGGATCTGAAAAGAAATACCATGTCCTCTGTAGATGGCTAGAGCTGTGACACTGATAGATGTTATTATTTTGGCTGTGCTGCACTGTCAGCACTTCCCATAGCACAGATTTTTGTCTGCATTGTGTTCAAGATGTGCAGTGCCAGCTGAAACCTTTGGCAGCTGAATGGGACACAGTTGGGATTTTGGGGACTGGAGTTGAGCTCTCCAGCTGACTAGCTCAGGAAAATATTCAGCTGTGACATGATTTGCAGTTTTAACCTTGGTTTGGTTTTGGTTTTTAATGAAAACTGTTCAGGAAGCTCAGAGCTGGTGACTAAAGCTACCTGGGATGTCTAGAAGGTACCACTTTGTGATGACTTGCAGGATTTGTGATAAGGATTGTGCTTGAGTAGCCTTGAGAGCCAGGGAGTGCACTATTTAGCCACCCATGTTAGCTTGATTTCCTGGTAGAGCCCCAGCCCTGCTGCCCTTTCTAGGAGTCAGAATCACAGGAATGTGAATAACTGTTTCCATCCAAAGAATTTGTGAGGGATTTCTTACCCAGCAGTAAGCTACTGAAATCTGTGGTCTATTTGAAGCAGCTCAGATGAAGCTGAATTTGTCCTTGCATACCTTATTGGATTATGTCTTAAGCATATATATTGTATTCATATAGCAGTTCCTTCCAGAAATAGTTTGGGAGAGCAAATCCTAGTTCTGGAATAATCATTCAAGCTTCAGTTGTGTTTTCTATTTATATACCTGCTGCAGATGCTCCTGCCAGCTGAAAATACACAGAGCAACATCCATAGTGCTGCTCTTTCAGACCTTTCCTGATGTCACCTTATTGATGATGCTGTATCTGGGCAGAAGTTGTTTTTTATAGTGGATGAAAGATGGTTTTCTGGGCATCAAAAATCTCTCTCTCTCTATAATCAGTGGAGTGAATGTAGTTTATACAGTCACTGCTCCACACCCCTGCCCCTTTATGACATTGTAAATACCAGCTGGCCCCATTCTCCTGCATTTGAGGCCAGTGGGTGGTCCTGTTGCACTAATTGGAAGCTGGACTGAGACCAAAAAGAGGGAAGAGGATTAGTTTTGTTTTGAGCAATGTGCATCTAACCCTGCCCTCAGCAGTGGCAGTATCTAGGCCCTAGCAGGGGTTATTTTCTTTAAAAATATGAAACCCACAACATATAACCAACAGCTAGAGGGTGTGCTGTGTCATGCAGTCATTTCACAGGGTGCCAGCACTGAAAGGGAGGGGAGATTATTTAAAGGATTAGTCAGAGGATGAAGGTTAAGCAAATGGAAAACAAGGGTGAATATCAGCAAAAAAAAAATAACCTTGCTCTTGCAGTCCAGTGGAACAGAAAGATAATGAAAGGACTATTGATTTCTTTCAAAGGAGTAAGAAAAATATTTCATCCAGAACAGTATTTCCATAGTGAAAGCACCACAGTGTTATTTACATTCCCACATCAGTGTAACTTGTAAATACAGCAGTTGGTCCACCTGGGTTAGGACTTGGTACAAACATCCACCCAAGTTTGGGAGAGTACTGAAGTTTGGACACATGCTTTGAACAAAATACCTCTTTCAAAGGTGTGCTGAACTGGGGTCTGACCCCTTTCCTGTTGCCCATGGTCACCTAAAGTATTGCAGAGCAGCTTTTCATACCAGTGCTTTGCACTGCCAGCTGCAGGCTCTGCTTGTTGGTGCTCTGCAGCATTCCTGGGATGCCCACCTGGTTGGCTGGCCTGGAATGTCACAGCACAGGTAGTTCATGGACATCCATCCAGCTCACACAGTTGAGATCTGCTTTATTCAGGTGTTAAAATCCACTACAGAACAGGGACCCAAAGGGCAATGCTTGGGAAGAACAAAAACAATCAACTGCAGAAGTTCTTGCCTCACTTTTTGGTAGTCTTTGTTGTCCCTGATACAGTGTTGGGTCTCTGCTACATTGCACTGAAGTTATTTTCCATTGTTATATAATAATGGGATCCTAATGATTTCCCTAATAGACATCCAGAATGCAGATTGGCTGGGTTTGAAATGTTAATATTTGTCTTGGAAGGAGAGACATAATGGAATCATCAAGAGGATTTCAGAAAGTTCCTTCCCTGGTGTTTTTCTCTGGTAATGTCTCTTTGTGCTTCTACTTACAGCATGAGATCACTGGGATGGGACTAGGGAACTAGATTTGGTGCCACTTGAAAAAAAAAACAACCTGTGTATTTGATAGGTGATGTAATTTGCAGAACAGTGCTCTAATCCCAAATGGAAACACAAATGCAATTATGGGCACTCATAAACTTTCAGGATTGTCCATTTAACAGTGATGGAGTTCCATTTGATCTTTCCTGCTTCGTGGTTCAAGCTGCAGGGTTGCAAGTGAGCATTAAAATTTGATGAAAAGAGATTTTTCCCCTGGGGAAAAGGGACCTGATACTCAGGATTAACCCTAGCTGGGGATTTTAGGGCAAGTCACAGGATGTCAGGGGTTGGAAGGGGCCCTGGAGATCTTCAAGCCCAACCCCTCTGTTGTCACCCAGGTCTAGGGGTACAGACTGAATGGTTGGAAAACCAGCAATGGTTACAGAGCACTGGGAGTGATAGGGCAAGTGTGGTAGCATCTAGATTTTAGCACACCAAAGCTGGATATCCATATCATGGATATCCATGGGACTAACTGCTCCTATGTCCTGTGAAGTAGATTAAATCTTCCTCTGATTCCTTATTTCTGTAAGGAACTCTCACTCAAAAACATTTATTCTTTACTTAAAATTTAACCAGCAATTCCCTCTAGGCATTCTGCATTCACTCTCTGTGGAAGTCCAGTGCTTACTGCTGTAAAACTTCCAGTTTTTCTCTCTTCTGCTCCTAAGGATTCAGATTTGGCTCCTGGTGGCTGAAAATAGCATCTGACAGTGCTCTCTGCTCTTTGGCAGGCTTTTCAGGTGGAAAAGAAATTGTGCTTTCTTTTAGTTCCAGTGTTATTTGACTTTCCCACAGTTAGAAGGATTTTGAGAGGAATTGGTTCTTCTGCTTCTCCCCGTGCCAAGGACTACAGAGGTGATATTTTTATCTTAGCTCAAATCTTTTTATTTATTGTGTGCTTAAAATCCATAAGGGCATTGCTAGTATTTCCTTCTGGCTCCAGTGATATTGGCCCAACACCTCAAGCATTCCCAAGTCTGCCTAGTAAAGATGCTGACCTTTGCCCACCAAATGCAGACCTCTCAGGCTGTCATCTCTTCAAATCCTAGAGTTACAAATTCCATTTTCTTGGCAGGAGATCATGGACCATTCTTTATGCTTCATTTATCCATTTTCTGTACTGTTGCCTTTGTGTTTTCACCATCATTTCTATCCTAGCAAGATTCCTCTCTTGATCCCAGGTGCTGCTGTGTTCTGAGTCGTGTGGTCAGACTCCAGTTGCTTGGACAGCTTGTACTCCAGGCTGGGACCTGGTTAAGAAGATATAGGTGGGTGCTATAAAGGACTGAGAAAGGCCTGAGTTTGGGCATCAGATTTATTATATTATCACTCCTGGCCACTTTTGTGAGTGGCCCAACAAGCTTTTGATGCTGCTTTTGTTGCACACCTCTGTCTGCCCCCAGCTTTGCTGCCTTGCAGCTGTCTCCAGGACCTGCCTGGGGCCTGAGATCTTCTCCAGCCCCTCTCTGGAGACAGCTGCACAAGTGGCTGCTGGTGGAAAGAAATGGCAGCAAAACAGCCCGAGTGTGGTTGAGCCTTCCAAGCAGTCTTTGTCCTAGATTTACAGGAAAAGCTTGATCATTAAGTGAACAAATCCTCTGGAAAGGAGAAAGCTGGCTGGGACTGTTCTGAGGAGAACTTTCTCATTGGAAAATAGTGACTGTGTCTGCATCTTCCTGGAAACCTGGCAGTTTGGTCAAAATCAGGACATTTCTGAGGCACAAGGTGGGAATTCTTTTCAAAACAAGCCACAGTGAAGACATTAATTTTTCAGACATGGGAAGTTTGGGTTCAAGGGGAAGGGATCTATTGGTAGCAACCTGGATGAGAATTCAGAATCCATCTGAATCAAAAGATTCAGAAACAAAAGTCCAGGTTTCCTAGATCTCACCATGACCTTTCTGCTGGTCTTTGCCAGCAGAATCATAATCACTAGAATCTATTGGGACATCAGATCTTTACCTCCATGGGATGTTAATTTCATGTGCAATATATTTAACATTTATTAAAATAAATGCTTCTTAATTAAATTTTTGAGTGTAAATGTTAGAGAATTAGGAAAATGTATGTACCTGGGGATTGGAACAAGAATTTTTCTCCTTTTCTTTGAAGAGGAGTAAAAAAACCCTATTTTTCTTTTTCTTGGCCATCTTGAGATCTTTGTTTTGAGCTTGGCTTATGAAAGAACCAAGATGGCACGTTCATCAGGAACTCACAAGAGACTCTTTGACTCACCTCTGACCTCTAGTAAATTGCAGCAATGCTGACAATGGCCTATAGTGTATTTGTGACCTTTAAACACAGGGCTGAACCTGTAAACCATCATCATCACCATCCATCCTGCATTAACCTCCCAATAAACTAGAGGGCAAGTGTTTGGCAGCCTGAGTTTCTGCTGGAAGCACTAGATGCTGAACCATTTAACGGGTTGCAAATGTCAGCAGTTCTAGCTTATCTGTTACAATGCTTCACTGGATCTCAAATGACTGCCATGAAATATGAAAATACTAATTTATTTCCTATAAGAATTAGGCCATCTGTGCACTGTTCAAGGCAATATTATCTCCCCACTCTTTAGAATGCTTGAATAGTGTCACAGATGAATCATAAAAGTGAGTTGGGCCATGCACTGATTCTATAAAGTGTATTAGTGTTCATGGTTTTCTTAACATGAGAGGGATTTCAGCCATGCTGATGTAATGCTGAACTCCTGGAAGATACCAAACCACATGGAATGCAGTTTAAAAAGCTTGCAGAGTCCACTTTTGCACAACCAGAGACAGTGGATGTGGATGCAGATGTGTCTGTGCTGCAGCTGTTACACTGGAGAGCACAGGAGCATGGGAAGAAATGGGTCCCTCCTAAGGGGAACATCAGGCCAGATGTAAATGCTGAATGGAGACAAAGGACAGCATTGAATGGAGCAGCTTCTGAGGAACCAAAGGGGCATCAAAACCCACTGAGAAGCAGTTTCAGCTTTGGGGGTGGTGTGTGCTGGATGCCCAAGCAGACCTTGTCCCAAGGCTGGCTCTCAGCTGGGCTCCTGTGGGCCATGGTGGGACTGCAGGCTGGCACCACAGAGCTCCTTGGGTGGTTGGGAAACTTCTGCATGTTTCTGTATCTGTGGAAATGCTCAGTGTGCTGATGCAGGGCAGTCCTGTGAGAGCAGGCAGGTGCAAACAGAGGGCTGAGAATTAGCCTAATGAGGATAATGAGCATTGTCACTGCTGCTGCCCTGAAGAAATGATGTGGAATGAAGGTGCAGTGTGAGTTTCCCTGGAGGTAACACGAAGCTCATTCACCACACTGCAGATGCAGCTCAGTTTGAGCATTATGTGGCAGGGTGTTTTCTTTTGTATGCAAATCTTGCCTTTATTGCTGTGAGATTAACTTCTCTCTTTAGTATTTTGCTCTTATTCATTCTGTTTAATCTCTCCCCACCTCACACCCCTGTTATTGTGCAAAAGATATATTTATTTTTTACATAACAGTGGAACGTAGGTCATAATTGGTTAATTGGTGATGACTGACTTCAATCCAAAAATACAGCTTCTTATGTCCATGGTTTAAAAATAATAATAATAATAATAATAATAAAAAGAAATCAGTGAATTGAGAACCAGGAAAATGGAACTAGTCTAAATTAGTCTAAACAGTCTAAATGGAACAGTCTAAATTAGAAGTTCCAGGGGCTTCTTAAAGTAAATAGCATTCAGTTTTCTGCATGCCAGGACATTGAGAGGCAGTTAATATGGAAGAACATGGGGTGTGTTGACTTCCACTGCTGAGAGCAGGGCTGGGTTACCGAGGGGGAGGAAAGGCAGCAGATGTGAGGGTTTATTGCCACCTCCTGACTGAAGAGTGAGAATCCAGAGCAGCTTGGTCTGATCCACAGTAGGAATTTGTCTCTCATGGAGCACTGAGGTGTGACACAGCCCTTGCTTCTCCAGCTGCAATGGGATTTAGGTGCTCCTAGAAAGCACCTGCATGTGGAAAATACTTCTCACTAGTTACTGTCATCTCGAGCAGTTTGACAGGTGACTTCAATACAATCTGTTCTGTTTTACACTCCTTGGCTCTAGTATCTCATCAGTGTCATCTCAAAGATGTCCTTGGAGTCCTCTGGATATTTATAACCTAAAGTAGGGTAAAATCAGGAGAGATCTGATCTTGCCCAAGCTGGGCTCCATTGGTAGGTGGGTGTTATTCCCAGTTCACCCAGAGCAAAACAGCCACACAGAGTTTTCTACACTACCACTTCACACAGCCTTTGTGTTCTTTTCACCCGAGGACAATTCAGTTCTAATCTCTCACTGTGTAAGCTTGAAAGAAAAATAAAATTAACAGTTCTAAATACCAGGGCTTCTCTTGCAGAGTCTCTGAGTGAGGAGCTGTCATGTTGCATTAAGAGCACAGTTCCAGTAAGTGATTACCTCACACAGTCTATTTGCCAGTCTGTCTCCAGTGTAAGCACCAGGAATGCATTCCTAAGCACAGCTGCACAGAAAGAAGTTGTGAAAGTCCAGGAGACCACTGAAAGTTCCTGCATGATTGGTAATGTGGAGAAATAGGCCAGAGCTATCAGAAAAATATTATCTTTTCAGAATGGATTCCAAAAGATCTAGAGCAGAATCCTAATAATTCATTCAGATATTTGGATGGCAAGTTGGCACCAGCAGTAACACTTGCTAGTGCTTAAGGCAGGGTCAGCAGAGCCAGCCAAGGCAAACACCAGCCCAGGGTATTGCTGAAATGCTTTGCTGTGGTTTGTCAGAGACATGAATGAAGGAAATAGCTGCTGGGTCTCACTGTGGCCATGGAATACTGAGTGTTCCAGGGAACTCTTCCATGGTTGTCTCTTTTGAGACAACTCTTCAGAAGTCATCATCTAGAAAACACCTATTTGCTGGGTCTCACACTAAAAGCACTTTGGCTTTGTGCAAAGCACTGAAATATAAAAACACTCACTGTCTGAGTCCTCTGATCTGCCTGGAGAAAACCCACCCAATAATCTTGACAGTGAAAGCAGCAATTTAGAATTGCATGGGGAGAAAGAGCAACACCTACTTAACTGATACCCATGGATCAGACTCATAACTGTCCCTTGGAAACACAGTGATTGTTTTCCATTGATTTCCCATAGAGGGTTTTCCCTTTAAAAATTATTCTGATTTATTTCTTTCTGCTATAATTAATTTCCTATTTTCATTTTAGGTCACCAAGTCATCTTACTGCCAAAAAAATATTGCTTTATTTGTTTCTCTTGTCACCTGTTGGCATTCCATCTGTTAAAAGTTTTTCAAAGGGTTGGTTGAGTTCAGCAAAGATTGTCTTTGACAAATATTTATTATTCTTAATTAAGAAAAAAAAATATTTCTATTAATGCAGTCATACTTCTGTCAAAAATGGAGAGGGGAAACACTCTGAAATCTCACATGCTTATAACTCTGCTTTAAACAGCTGTAGTTTACAATGAAAACTCAAAACATTTCCCAGCAAACCTTGATTGTGTTTGGAAAATATTTAATAGAACATTTTCTCCAGCTGTCTTTAATTTGGAATGTTTCTAAATCCTTAAACTATTCACTGCAAATATTCAGTGTACACCCTCCCTCCAGAAATGCTGAATGGGGACAGAAACTGGGGTTTAGCTGCTTCTCTGAGGGAGGGTCATGGTGCAGTAGCACTGCTGCATTAGCATCTACCCCTGGAGCAATATGTTGGCTCAGAAAAGAGCTCTAGCCCTGTTTTGGAGAGTGGTAGGTCAGTAGCAGATGGGACAACAAGAATCAGGATGTTCTCTGGTCTGGCAGCCTGGGGAGGGATACTGGGAAAACAGCAGGGTTATTGCACCATATGGATAAACTATGGAATGTCTGTGACAGATTTTCAGATGCCAAAGAGTTCCCAGCACATCTTTGTGGAAGATAAATTCATCAAGGCACCACTGGAGACCACAAACCCAGCAAGTGTCTGTGGAAGGGTGTTTGAAGTTGGTACCTTCCCACTTGCTTTCTTCCCTGTACATCTGGCTTGGTGACTGAGAGAGGCAGGAGACTAGATGGATATTTAGCCCAACTCTGTATCATTGGACCTTGTTTTCATCCAGAAGGTGAGAAATCAATTAATTTGTAAATGCAACTGATCTCCATAGACTTGCACCTTGCAGTAAGGGGCTGAGACTCCTCATGGGGTCGGTGTCACACAAGATGATTGCTTGGGCACTCCCTGCACAGGGGGCAAACAGAAGGCTGTGGGGTTTAGGGCTGCCAGTCTGGCACCTTTCACAAGCACTACATGCAATTTTTAAGTGAAAAAGAGCTGAACCATTGCCAAGAAGTGATGAGGCTGGGGAAGGTCTATGAGACTTGGAAGGAGGCAGCACGAAAAGAGCACTAAGTGAGAGATGCTTCTGGACACCATCTGTGCTCTGAGCCGTGTGTAACTGCACTGAACTGGAACCTGTTAAATGATTGATAGGAGCTCTAGGCTGTCTCCAAGCAGCAAAGGGTCCCCAGAGAGTGGTAAATAATGAATACAATTCTTCTGCAGTTTGTGGTGTGACTCACTGCTTGCTGTCTGTCTTAACCACCTGCTGTAGGGGCCAGAGGAGGACTGGACAGTCTCTTAAACCTGGATTGCAAGAAAAACAGAGCTAGGTTTTGAGCTCGTGCTGCTGCCTGGTCATTCCTTATGCACCTGGATATAAAAGATTCCAACAGCAGTTACTGGTAAAGGTAGCCTGGGCAAGGAGGACAACTTCTGTCCTTCTGCACTGTTTGGTAATGGAGGACCTGGCCCCACAAATTATTTGCCATCCTTGGCTCTCCTGGAAACCAGGGAAGCAGGAAAGTGACAGTTGACATGAAGCTCTGCAGACCTGTTTCTCTGAGCTTCCAACAGGCACCAAGGGCTTCCTCGTGCACAAAAGGCTGGGGTGGTGCTGGGACAGAGCCCTTCTGCCAAGGGAAAGCCCCTTGAATTGCTGATCACAACACCCAGTGGTGGCACTGGCAAAAACTAAGGCACTATTTTGCAAGCAATTTTGCCTATATTTGGACTTCTAAAGACAGATTGAAGCACAGACCCATTGACCTGGTTCCATAGCTGTATTTTCACCTCTGACTGATTTAATCCATGGCTAAGCACACATGCCTGCAAGCAGGATTTGACCCATAACCTGAAATTCTTGAAAAGAGCTGGTAAGAAATGACTGGTACTACACTGGGAGGGCATAACCAAGCTGCTTAGCATTTTCTTGTAGTAGGGAAGCTTGTAGCAAACATCTGTATCAAGAGTGCTTATTCAGACATGCAACCAGAAGTTGTTTGGGATCAACTTTGACCACAGATATACAGGATTTTTAAGTTTTTAGCTCATTGAAGCTGCTGTCTAAATAAGTAACTCCCAGAGTTTATTCTGCAGTAAATAGTAAAACCAAAAAGAGCACCAAATTCAGGATATAGCCTGTTGTTTTAGAAAAGCAATATTTGGGAGCATGTGGTTGTTCTGCAGGCAGAGTACAGTGCTGTGTAATGAGGTTAGGCTTCATTATCTTAATGACTTTGAGTCATTGACATCCATTGATTAACATTCCTATTGCATAGCCCCTTTCTGTGATAATGCCATAGCTAAGGCTGTAGGAGGGAATGGTGGGACATCTGGGAAGATGTTCACAGCAGTGAAACAACCTGTCTGGGGATCAGCCATTCATTGACAGGGACTCAGCAGGAAGGGTCTTTGCCCAAAGTAGGAGTCACTCAGATCACCATTCTCTTTAGGCTCCAAGTCTGCCCCTAGCTATGCAGGGCAGGAGCAGGTTGAAGGTGTTCCCTTGATGCTGCAGTGAGGGGATGTGCCCAAGTACACACTGCAAGGATGCGCCCTTGTGGCCAAGAGCTGCTGCACAGGGAGCAGGGGGAGTGGAAATCACCTGCTCTGTGTTAGGAAGAGGAAAGCTGTCACACTTCCATAAGCTGAAGACATTAGCAGCTATCCCAGAGAATTTTCACTGCAGCATCAATACACTGTCTTAGCTCTCAGGTCACTGGAACTTGTGTTTGCTCTGCTGGAGGGTGCAGTTGTCCTTCTGTTGCTCTGAACTTCTCAGGGACAGGTGCCATTGAGCATGGCTCAGTGTCTGCTCTCCCTGTCAGAGACTCACAGCTGCCTCCCAGCCAACTGCTCCTCTCTGAGATTTACAGCAGGGGAGCTGTCAAAGGGCCAGAATCAGTGGAGACACAGGCAGCTGTCCCCTGAGGCAGGCTGAGTGCTTTAGTGAGCCTCTCAAACTGTGAAACTGTCCCTGCTGCCTTTTCAGTGTGGGCAAGAGAAACAGCTCACAGCTGAGGTCAGGCAGGATTGTCTCCTTAGGATACTTCAAAGGTTTACTGGGGACAGTGCCAGGAGAGGATGGCACTGGCAATGGCTGGTAACCAACACAGCTATGAAGTATTAATGTTAACCGCTGAGCAGCAAAATCAGGGCCAGGACTAAGAAGTGGCCAAGAAGGGCCACAGGTTGCCTGTGGTGAGGCACTGAGACTCTAAGCCTGTGTTTTCAAGGTGCTTAGGTGCCTGCTGATATGGATGGAATTTTGAACCTCCCCAGAGAACCTCCCCCAGAGTCTCTCTTCATGGTGTTTCTAACTCTTCTGTAGCTCACAGCTTTTTTTTCTCCCATTGCTTACCTACTTTTTGTGTTTAGAGGGGTTCTTTTTTAACTATTTGCTAGTCTGTCATTGAAAAATCTTTAGCATGAGTCTCTCATCTCTGCCATTCAGGGTGCTACAAGTATATGTCTGTTACAAGCTTTTCCTTGCAGAAGAAGACAGGGGTATCTGCAGACTCTTTGTGTAAGGTAATACACAGAAAATATTTGCAATGCTGTGTGGTTAGGTCATTGGCAGGGAGTTTTCCAAACATTTCTTACCATGTTCTGCCAAAGCAGCAGCAAAACTGACAGCTAAATCAGTAATAGAAAAGGTTAATACCAAACAAATGGGAAGAGCACTGCAGCAGTCTGCCAAGCAGCTGGCTGGGTTATATGAGCATGCCAGATGGATTCCAGGTATCAAAGCCAACATCTGATGTACAGAGGAAAACACAGTCTGTAAAACTGCCTCACTTGTCATTTAATCTCCTCTGGATGGAAGTGGCTCTGCCAGCTTCCAAGAGACTCAAAGCTACCCTCACAAAGTTAGTCAGAGTGGGACTTTCCAGGTCATGCAACTTGGAAGCATCATCCCAAAGTGTCAGATGCAGAGGAGGGGTGTTCTGGTGGTTGTTGGACTCATTCCTCCACGGAGCTGGGCACCCCCTCCCTCAACTCTGTGGCCCCTGTTCTTCATGTGCACGACCAAGGTTTTTCCCTGTGAGAATGTGGCAGTTAAATCAAATGGAACAGATTCACTTCGGAACACTAATGTGAACATATTTTCCTTTTACAACATTAAATTGTAAACGTGGGTCTGCACTGGAGGCTGTGCATCAGAGCTGTCCTGTGCTGCACTCAGTAAACTCTTCACCCAACTCTGTGTGCCTGTTACACAAAATTAATTCCCTGGGCGACATGAAGTCTGAGCCAAAGCAAATACTGACAAAGAGATGAAGGCTGTATCAACCTCAGAGAAAACAAAAAAAAAAAAAAGAGAAGATTTCTAGATGTTTTTTTCAGACTATAGAGCATGTTGTAGATTTGAGAGTGAAATTATCAGGGTCCTTTAATTCCATAAGATTAATTATCAACCGAAATCCACTAGCCACCCGTGTCTCCCACTGAATGGGCACTCCTCCTGATTCCAAGGGCATCTTCAACCCCGTGGGAGCTACTGAGTGGCCGCAGGCAGGGTCTCACAGTGGCCTATTCAGCCTCAGCCACCAGGCCACAGCTGGTGAGTTCCTGTGAAAACTGTTCCTCTCTCGCCATCTTCTGGTCAGCTCTTTGGGATTAACTGCCTCTGGGTCTGAGAGCTCCTTCTCCTAACCCTTTCCCTCTCTGCTGCCCACAGGAGGTGAATCACAGTGATGTTCTTGTCTGGTGGAAGTGTTCCCACACTCTTCATGTTCCTGTTGCTCCCTGGCTGATGATGAGCAGCAAACGTGATGCAGTTGGCACTTGAGTAAGTGTGCTGAAGAAAGCTGTTTGTGTCAAACATGAAGGCTGCTCAAGGGTATGTAAGTCACAGAAAAAATGCTATGAGCTCCATCCCCATCTGGATAGAACCTTTGCAGCTGCTGGATAGTCTCCTAAAGCAGGCTTCTGGAAATGGTGACACCTGTTAGCACCAGGGAGTTTAAGGAGGTAATTTCTCCATCAATGGTCACACCAAAGAGCTCTGTAGCTTTTTGTGTCTCAGCTCCACATCCAGCCTGTTGGATTGGACTGGTGTTGAGAGGAGCATCTTGAGCTGCTGGGAGAGAAAGATTGAAAAGAGGTGCTGCTCTTTGGAGGAGTGCAGATGTTACCTTTGGGGACTGAAGCTTGCAAATGATTAAACCAACAGAAGTAGAACTAAAGATCTATAATTAGTAGAGATAATTGCTGAATACTGGGAGAAAACAAACAAAAAAACCCCAAAGTTTTGTGTTTCTTGTCTTGGTAACTACAAGTTTATTTCAATCCTAAAAGGAATAACATGCTACCCAACTTTGAGCTTCTAAAAATGTAAGTACTAAGCTGAATTTATGTTGATCACTGATTTAATCAATGTATCCATACATCATTTAATTAATAGAGATGAAATTGTGGTTTCTCAGCTGATTTTGCAATTGCCAGAGACAGAAAACTTGTGCTCTTAGTCTTTCTGTAACAAAAGTTATGTCTTGTACAGCTAAATAGAGAAAATCGGAAATGCAATCACTTCAGAAAAGAAGTTGATGAGCTATTGGTGTTGGATGTCCTCTTGCCCCCAGCTGCTGTAAGTGGATTATAATCACATTTTCCTTTCTTTCTAAACAGGTTTTAATGTTTTCTTTAATGTTTTTAAAATGTTTAATGGTGTGTGAAAAAGCCACACTAACAACAGGAGAAACTGACTGACAGTCTGGAGGAAACAGTGAAACTGCCAAATGCTGCCAGGCACACAGAGCAAACTCTCTGAAACAACAGGAAAGAAGCAATTATTTTTAGGCAATATATCTGGTACCAGGAGCCAAAAAGATTCTGACAGATGTGTGATTTTTGAAACGCAAAAGTGCTACCCCCATCACAAATGAGGGTCTGCTTCTCAATGAAAGGTTCAGTTTCTCAGTTAAGTCCCAGTGGGGCTGTGTTAGCTGAAAAAAAAACCCAAACAAAATAGAAATTCAGACAGATGGGAACCCCTCTAAAACTCTTACACTATTTTGTCTCACAAAAGGATTTTGGTAAGTTATAGGCTATGAGCATGTGGTGACTGCTTTTAAGAGTGAAAAAAAATCTCTCAGTAGCTCCTCTAATGCACAGGCAGCACCCAGCTTTGTTGTTTGGTATGTGGCTGCTTGGAATTAATTTTCAGAGGAGACTCAGCAGTTGCATTTTGGGCTGTGAAGTTCTCAGGGAGTGCTGTAGGCATCACCTAGGAGTGATTGCTTTCAATGGGTATCTGCTGCTGCTAGAAAACCTGGAGCTCCAGAACACAGCAAATACATGAAATTAAAGTGTTGGCTTCAAAAAGGAGATTTGTAGTTGAGTAAGTTTGAAGTTCAAGCATCTTGCCTCATGGAAGGTTAACAATGATTTTTAAAGGCTTTACAGTTCTACTTGGGGGTTTGATTTGCTCTCCCTGCACCCAGCCCTTCCTTCCCCTGCAGCAGGGCAGGGAGAGGCTGACCTGAGGGGTTTGTTTCTCCTGGATGTGCAGTGCAGTTAGGCACACAGGGAGGTTTTGTGTGGCTTCTGTGTGCTCTGCTGGTGTAGCTGCAGATACAGTCACTCCCTAACCTAGTTCTGTCAGAATGATACGGGTTATGTTCAGTATTTTCTTTTTTCATGGGAAAAGTTGCCTCAAGGCCAGGTTCCCTTGTTCAGCTTCTATTTCAGTAATAGCATACGACATTCATATTATGCTCTGCTCAACTGTGTGTGATCAGCTCCTGATTGGACTTAATGCTTCTGTAAATAAAAGAAATACAGAACAAAAAAACATGAGATTTTCTAAGCAAATAGTCCCTCAGAAATCTGCCGGGTTCCTGGAAGAGTTAACTCATTTAGAAACCTTTTAGTGGGCTGTATTGATTACAGGGATGTGTTCAGAGCAGCTGTGGATACAGCAGTAACAATGAACCGAGGTAGTTTATCAGTGCATCAGTTATTTTACTGGTATAAAAAGGAGCTTTAATTGGACTAATGATGATGGGCTCAGTCTTATGCTGAAGCTATCAGGCCACGGCAAAATTATCTCTCGGTGAGCTCATCTGTTTTTGCAAGGAAGAAACTCCTAATCTCATAGGATGGAAGATGTGCTGGCTATTTATAGTCACTGATTTTATTTGTAAGGAATATCATGACTTCACAAGTGCAGTGGCACTAATCTCCTTGGTAAAGCATTCATCCTAATCTAAAGGGAGCTGTCTGCCACAAAGCCAGCCCGGTACTTAAAAGGGCCATTGAACCAATTTGCAACACTGGCTCTCATTCGGCTGTAAAAGCAGCAGGTGAATCAGTGTGTCCTGTAGCCCGAGAGACAGGCTGCTCTCTGAAAATGAGCCAGGGAAGATGATATTTCTTCCCAAAATGGCTGCAGCCAGCTGAGGTGAATGCAGGCAACAGCAGATGAACAGCTGAGAACGTTCTGCAGACATCTGGCTGCTGGAGGTCTGGGGGTGTGGGTTTAATATTCTCAGTTAAGAAGCAGACTGCTGTTATTCCACCAAGGACAGTGAGAGAGTTTACATCTTTTGAGGTATTTCCTACCCTGTTCCAAACTAGCCAGTCTGGGGTAGCTTTTAGTACCAAGTAGTATGGATTTGCTGTTCCCTGAGTCCAAGGGATGAAAATACCTGTATGGTTATTTTTCTAGAGATCACTAAAGATCCATGGAGCTTAGCTGCAGGGTGTCTCCAAGAGATCATAGAATTAGAGAATGGAAGGGACCTCTGGAGATCAAGTCCAACCCCTCTGCCAGAGCAGGATTACACAGGGCAGGCCACACAGGAACAGATCCAGGTGGGTTTGGAAAGTCTCCAGAGGAGACCAGAGAGAAGGATGGAGCCAGGCTCTGCTCAGTGACATCCAAGGACAGGACAAGGGGCAACGGGTGCAGCTGGAACAGAGGAGGTTCCACATAAATACAAGAAAAAAATTCTTCCCTCTGAGGGGTGACAGAGCCTGGCACAGGTTGCCCAGAGAGGTTGTGGAGTCTCCTTCTCTGGAGGCAACTCAAAACCCACCTGGATCTGTTCCTGTGTGACCTGATTTGGGTGACCCTGCTCTGGCAGGGGGGTTGGACTCGATGATCTTTTGAGATCCCTTCCAACCCCTACCAGTCTGGGATTCTGTGGTTCTTGTGAGTGCAGTAACTCCCCCTGTTTCAGCGTGTTCCCTGCAGTCCACTGTAGTCAGTGGATAAAACTGACTGTCCTGAATGCTTGTAAACAATTCCAGAGCACAGTAGAGGACTACTGCCCTTTTATAGATATATTGTCGTTTATCTGCCAGTTGCTGGAGGAGGAGAAAGAGCGAGGCAGAGATTATTTTTTTCACCAAGATGCCAAGAAACCTTTATTTATTAATTCACAGCTCTTTTTATACCCTTTTATCTTCAAGGTAATTGGACAAGAAGTCAGCCAGTTGGCTGGGGTGCCACAACACCCATAGTCAAAACATCTTTCTACTGTTTTACAAACTAATATCAGCAAGGTCACAGCTGGTGAGAACCTTTGCAATCCCACAGGAAGGAAAATTCCATGCAGTAGTATTTTAACATCCACAGTATAGCTTCTTTCAGCTTAAGGGTTGTTGACGTTACAGGGGCTGTTTTTCTCCTCTGAAGCACACAAAAACCCTCGCTGTGCCTCTCTCTGCTTCTCCTCCCGGGAGAAGAGCCCGGGAGAGCCCTGGAGAGCCCGGGAGCCGCGGGCCCGAAGCCCTTCGGGGAACACTCGTTTCCCGCCGTTTCCTGCAGCACGGCGGCTGGGCGCTAGGTGGCGGTGTGCGCTCGCTGAACGGGGCCGGGGCTGCCAACGGGGCCGAATCCTGCCCAGCCCGGCGGGCTCCGGGCTGTTGGTGCCTGGGTCGTCTTCCCAGTTTAATTTCATTTTTTCCTGATTAAATCCCCAGGTTGCTCTGTATAATGATGCTAAATAATCCCTCTCTTTACTCAGTGCTCACCTGCAGGTGTTGGGAAGCAGAACACAGAACCTGTGCTTATGTGATTATATGATACAACACATGCTAATGCAGGCAAAATATTATATTTTCCCCTCCTGTGTTCCTCTCCTCCTGTCCCTGCAGGAAGCTCATATAACCCTGCTGAACTGTCCTGTAGTTAAAGTGTTTAGATGAGACTGAGTCTTCAGAGAAATCTTCTTCAGCCAGGGAGGGGGCAAGTTAAGATTCTTGTCTAGAGACAAAAAATCACTGTGGTGAGCAAGCAAATTGCCACTCTGCATTCTTGTAGGTGTCACAGATGCTGTGCTGTTCTGAGGGTGCTCTGTGTTGTTCCTGGAGCTGAAGGGATTGCAAGGCAGATCTAGGATGGGGGTGTGTGAAGGAGGATCCTCCTGGATGGCTGCATCTGAGAAGCTAGCTCTGGTATTCAGTCCTTTTAACTCTCACTCTAGAAATCTGTCTTCCAAGTCCCACACTTTGCTCTGATTTTTTAATAGCTTTCTGCCAAGTTCACAGCCGCAGTGTTCTGGGTGTGATTTTTGCCTCCTGTGTTTATCAGGGAGGTTTCCTTTCTTTATGCCATGATTATTTATAGAATATTTTTCTTAAATCAACAGATTGAAGAATACAATAAAATATATGAGGCAGGACAGATTCTGAAACCAGCCACAGCATCTGCTTTGTCTCCCCTATCCCAAAGAGGTGATGAATGTGAGTGGAAATATGGAGAATCCTGTGGAAAGTAAGAACTGTGGAAACATGGGAACAAACTGGGAAAGAGAGGGGGGATTTATAGCATGAGACCAAGTGAGATGCAGTGATGATGATGATGATGATATAAAAGTGTAATCTGTAGGAAACCAGGATTCATTAGGCTTGTGACTTACAGATCAAGAAGTTTGGGGGTTTTCACCATTTCTGATTTTTCTGCACCTCTTGTAATTATTTCCTTGCCCTTGTTGTTATTCAAAATGCCTCTGTCATCTGATAATTTCATCCATTATAGTCTCTTCTAGATCACTAAGAAAGTCTTGATCTCAGCTCTAACACAGCACTACCATGATGCATTTTAACCACAGTAAGTACCTTTCCCTGATCAGTAATTTGCTATTTTTATTCCTTGTTCACAATTCTTAAGCCAGTTGTCAAGCTATGTGGGTGCTGTTATGTCAAAAGAAGTGTGAATTACTGTTATATTCAGACTTTTGTGATTCAGTCTTTCACATGTTTGTTTAAAGGCAAGGATGTTGGTTCTGCTACTTCCTGTTTACTCACTGATGTTTAAATCTATAGGAGGTTCCAGTCCTTTATAAACTCCAGGGCAAATACAACTGCTTGTGTGTCTGGTGTCCTTCATCTGTTTTAGTGTTTTTTTGTCCTTAGAATTTGTTTCTAAGGGTCAAATTCACAGAAAGGCAACTCCTGGGAGAAACCAGAGCTGAGATGAACTGATTCCCATAAACCCTTCACCTTCAGCTCAAATGGATGTGCCACCTCTCATGCTGCTTCTCCTGGGACCACAGGTCCTGAGCCTCCTTCCACCCTTCTGTTCCATGGCCCTATGCTGGTATTTTAAATGTAGGCTGAGTTAACTATAGTACTGCCTGTCAAAAGAAGGAAAGAAGAGGGATGGAGGAGCTGCTGTGATTGAGAGTGCAGCTCAGCACTGTCAGTATTTGACCTCAGGATCTGCCCATTTCCCTGCCTCCTGCTCCAACCAGAAATATATTTATCAGGAACGAGCCTGGCATCTGACCTCTGCTCCTGTACATCCCTTTTAAGCTTTGGAAAAATTATATCATGTTTTCTTTTCATCTCTAACTTGTTCTGTTATTTTATTAAGTGTCATGCCTCAGCTATGGCCGCATGGTTCCTTGTTGCTTTCATCAATGTGCTTTTCATCTGTTTCTAGGCAGCTGTGTGAGCCATAAAGGAGAACACCAGGTGTATTCCCTCCCTGTGCTTTCTAAAGTATGTACAAGTTTGGTTTCTGATGTGTCTGTGCAGTGGATTCTAATCCCCATCTGCAGCATTGCAAGGCCATGGTTAACACAGCTTTGCTTTCCTGTGGCACGATTCTGCTAATAAATTCCCACAACTTCCATATGGAACAAAAACATCATTAACCTCCCTTTGCAGGCACTGTTCAGCTTTTGACTGTCCTGAAAAACAGTGTTCAGTAATATAGTAATATACCCAGAATTACAAATCCACAAACAAGAATGAGATCTTCACCAGATGGTTATTGCTGTTTTCTGTGTAGGAGTAGAGTCCTCAGGGGCTGGGCAAGAACACCCTAAAGAAGGGACCTGTTGGACTCAGAAGCTGACAGGGGATGGACTTGGAAGAACTGCAGCTGAAAACTGCTCTCTGACATCCTGGGTAAAGCCATGCTGCTATTTTGTTGTTGTTTTAATGTTAAACTCCTGGCTGTGGTATTTGAGGTACCTGTAGACACCTCCTTGACCTCTGTTCCTGAACATCTGGGCCACTCTCTGTCCAAAGGTGCTCTAGGATGGGTTGGTTGTGAAATCCCTTAACTGTTAAAGCCTTCACAAGTGAGACAGGTATTTGAGGGACTGAGCACTGCATGCCATGCTTCTTGGAACTGCATCGTGCAGCCACCTCACCAGCTTTTGTAAATGGATGTATGGGGTTTTTTCTAAAATGCTTTGAAAGTAACTTCATTATTGAAGCAGTTGCTTTGAAGCTGTGATCTCAGAAGTTGATCCTCTTGAACCTTTCTGCCTTTGCTCCAGGTTTCAGATAAGGTTCCTGCCACGGCCTTCTCTTTATGGATATCAGGTGTTATTTATCTTTTCTGCTACTTATGAAGAAGTGGCTGTTCTACCCCTAGATCAGCTATTATCAAACTGCATCATCCATCACTAAAACCAATTTACACTTCCTTCCATCTCATTAACTTTATCCTTTTCTTTCTCCTTCTGCTGAGGTTCAGGGTTACAAAAGATCTGGGTCTTCCTTATTTCAAAAATGGCAGTTCCTTGTCTGGTGCCTGCCATTTCTCTCAGGAGAGTGACATCAGAATTAAACACACCCTTTCTAAGGGCTAGACTGTAAATGAGAGAAGTGAGGGCAAAACCCAAACCTATAAACTATCCTCTGAGAAACAAATCAATCCTCTGCCAAGCACAAACACTCAACTGAACATACAGGAGCTTCATTAGGGGCTAAACCTGGAAATGCAGGAGACCTGGAAAAGGCATTCACCAGAAGAAAGGACTAATGTCAACTGAAATGCATCTGTGCTCTGCAACATCTTTAAGCCCCAAACAACTCTTGCTGTCATCAAAGCCTATCCGGCCCACACCTTTGTACTCCTTAATGGCTCATCCTGACCTCATCTTCCCTTCCCTTGTCCCTTGCTGCCAAGCTTTCTGTCTCCCCAGGGACATGCCTTGCTGATAGGTTGGAGACAGGACTTGCAGTAAATGCTAATGAAAAAGAAAATTTTGGTTTAAACTGTTTCTCTCCATTTTTCTTGCCAGTTCCAGACAAGAAAGTGATGAGGAATCTCCTGTTTTTTTCTGAGAATTTCAGTTGAGCACTGGTATAAAACTTATGTTGAAATGAAAGGGTGTGTGTGAAACAAAAAGGGGTTATGAAGATATGTTATCTTCATATCATAGAGGTCTGGCCAATATCCAGATCCCTGCAAGAGGAAATTTTACTGTGTGATGGATAGAGAGAGGTTCCCAGGATGCTGAAGATGTACATGCAGGAAGAAAGGTAGAAAACAAATGGTGCTTACAAGCAATATAGATCAAGGGAATTTAAGAGCAGCTGTAATTACCAGAGTCTGATACAGTGCTCCTGAGGGTCTTTACCAGGATTAATTTCCTTTATTACCCAGAGATATCAAGTCTTCCCTCGTGTGCATTCATTTTCATCTTTGGGAGAATCAGGATTTCCTGAGACATGACCAAGGTGAGATTCATGTCAAAACCCCCTGGCAAGTCCCTGAAGGAAGACACAGGAATGAATCAGGCATGAGGAACAACTCTGCACCTCTGAAGCAGCCTCTGCATTCCAGAGAGTGAGGCAGCCCCTGTGTGTTCTCAAGGTCTTATCAAAGAAATGAACTCACGGGTGACACTGTGGTTTGTGCAACGCCTACTAACTACAGACAAGTGCCATGGAATGTAGAGGAGTGGTGGCTGTGCTGCTGCATGTTGCTTCTTGAAGCAACAAAAAGGGAGACTGAAGGAGCTGGGGAAAGTTCTAGACCAGACTTAAACGGTATATGGCTTGCAGGACACACTTCTCTGATTAAGCTTGGCCTGCCAGATGGTCAGGAGAGTTGATGGTTGGATCACTGGGTGCCTGAGAGAGGTTCTGCTGCCCTCCAGCAGCTTGGCAGCCCTGGAGCAGGAGAGGCATCCCCCGAGGATGCAGGTCCACATACACCTGAGCTCTGCAGCTGCCAGAAAAGCAGTGGAGAGGGAAGGAGAGTGGGATGGAGGAGCAGGGGTAGTAGTAGAGGCAGCTGTGGTGAGCTATGACAAGAGGTGCAGTTTGAACTTGCTGGGTGTACCCCGTGTGCTGCAGTGAGGTGCTCTAGGCCAGAGTTCTGCCTCGTGAGGGAAGCAGGGCTGAGTCACCAGATTCATTCTCTGCTGTTTCATGTATCACATCATGGAATGCCTGACAAACTCATCTGTTCAGTTTTGTCTCTGATGTTCCCATAGAAGGCTCTACCAGGCCCTCCCTTTCTAATAGGTAGAGTCATAATTTTCTGCCATTTCTCTGTGGGTAATTTGTCCTTATGCTGCAATCTTCCCTTAAATCTCAAAAGTCTTCACCCTGCCTGTTGATGCCTCGACAGACAACACTCAAATCCACTCTGTCTTCACTTTGCTGTCATAACTCTGACCACACATCTAGCAAAGATGAGCTGCAAACACTATGTAATTACCTAAAACCCCAACTCTTTCATCTCTGTGGACTTTCTGGGCTCTTTTATTCAGAGTATTTCACCAGTGTCAACCCTTCCTGGCTTCTTTTGTAGCAAAGTGTGTTCTTTGCAGCTCTGTGCTGGAAGGATAGGACATTTCAAGCCCACAGATCGGGGAGATTTCCATATGCTTGGAGTTGGGCATGTGCAAAACTGTTTGTCTGGATCAAGATTAGAGTTCTCACCACTTGACAAGATTCAGCTTGTGGTTTGTGAAGTGCTGCCAGTTTCTCTAGAATTAAAGATTCATATAAAATATCAATGTAAAAAACATAAAAAAAGGCAATTCCCTGTTCCAGGTTTGAGTGTGTGCATGTTGGGAAACAAGGACAATGCTCTGCAACCATGTTACTTGTACTACAGTAATCTCTGTGCCATGTGAGAGCTGATCCTTGTTCCTGAAGAGCTGCCAGCTGTCTACAGATAAAATTAAGAGGGAAAGGGACAAATAAAGGTGCAGAGATGAATTTTCCAGCGTCAGGAAGTGATAGAATGAGAGGCAGCATCTCTTGATTCCTGAGTGCAGCCACTATTCATTTTACTTTGCTTTCATGTTTCATGGTGCTTTTTCTAGGGGTAAAACGTTGTACAAACCATTACAGAGGAACTGAAACGCCAACGCTTCACATTTTTTCTTGGCCTCCCTTGCTGCTTTCCAGCCTGCAAAGAGCAACACCAGGTTTTATGTGTATTGATCCGTCAGAAAGGCCGGGACAGGAATTCCTAGGTTTTGTTGGCTGACTTCTCGGAGTACGGGAGAGCTGATGGGCTGAGGTGACAGCCGCACAGCCAAGCTGCAGTTTTTCTCCGTCAAATCAAAGTTCGGGGAGAAAGCAAGACGGCGTGCCCTCCCGCAGCCCGAGCTGTAGGAGAAACACGGGTGAGCAGTCACTGCGGCTCGGCACCCGGCTGCGAGAAGAGCAGAAAGCAGTGCCCAGCAGAGCCCGCACAGCTCCGCAGGGCAGCCCGGCCGTGCCCGGGCCGGGTGGGCAGCGCGGAGGGGGCGGGCGCGGCGCTGACCCGAGGGCGGCGGGGCGGGCGCGGGGAGGCGGGAGGCGGCCCCGGGGGAGGAGCAGGGGGCCGGCCCGGCCCTTGCTGCCCGTGTCCCGGGAGCGGGGCTGGCCTAGAGGGAGGAGGGCAGGGCGAGGGCGGGGCGGCTGGCGGGTCTGGCCCAGCCCGCCGGGGAGGAAGGGGAAGGGAGGGGGGAGCGGACTGCGCTATTGCTCTTTTAAGCGAGCGAGTGGGTGCAGGAGGTTGGTACAAAGGGAGCTGCCGCCGCGCTCGCCGTCCCCCCCCCCGCCGGCTGGGGCTGCCCCGGCCCCCTCCCCCGCCCTCCCGCCATCTTCTGCCCCGCAGGCGCGGCCGGGGCCAGGGTCGGGCTGGGCTGAGGCGGAGGGAGGCGGCGGCAGAGCGGGCGAGACGGCGCAGGCCCGGGCCCGGAGATGAGGCCAGGATGTCGGTGTCAGGGCTCAAGGCCGAGCTGAAGTTCCTCGAGTCCATCTTCGACAAGGACCACGAGCGCTTCCGCATCGTCTCCTGGAAGCTGGACGAGCTTCACTGCCAGTTCGTGCTCCTGCCGCCGCCGCCGGGCTCCAGCCCGCAGCCTCCGCCGCCGCTCACCATCCACTGCAACATCACGGTGCGGGGGCCGAACGGGGTCGGGGGCGGCGGGGGAGGGCCGGGGCACGGCCCGCCCTCGCCATTGTCTCCGGGGCGCGGGGAGGGGGCTCAGCCCCGCCGCGGGGGTGACTCAGCACCGGGGGGTGCGGGGGGAGGGGGGGGGAACCGGAGCCTCCGCCCGCCGTGGGGGCCGAGGGGCTGCCGAGGCGTCTGGGCCCGCTCTGTGTCCTCATCGCCACCGTAACAAAAGTTAGGGAGCGGGCGCCCCCCGGCCTCTCTTCCTCGCCGAGGCGGGGTCTGCGGGGGCTTCTCCGGGGCAGCGGCGGCGGCGGGCGCGGGGAGAGGGACGCGGGGCCGCCGCACCGCTCGCTTCGGAGCCGCGAGCCGGAACAAAGGGCGGCTGGGCCCGGGGCAGAGGGAACAGAGCCCCCGAGCCCGCTCCGAGCCGCGCCGCCGGCCCCCGGGGCAGCGGGGACAGCAGAGGGGCCCTCCCTGCTTCCCCCCCCCCCCCCGCCTTCCCGTCCCTGCGGCGTCCCGGCGGGGCACGGGGAGTGTTTTCCTCGCCGCCCCGAGAGGCGGCAGCCCGGGTGGGAGGTGGAGGGCGAGCGCTTTAACGAGTGCGCCACACAGCCGCGGCCTGGAGCCGGGCGGCCCTGACCCGGCCGGGGAAGCCGCTGATGGGCGGGCCGGGTGGCGGCCAAGCCTTGTCCCAGCTGCGGGGCAGCCCCGGCGGGGGGTGTCGGCCGGGTGAAGCCCTGCGGGGGCCGTGGCGGTGGAAAGAACGAGGAAAGTTTTCATTCTTGCCGTTGTGGAATCATGCGGCGGTGCCTCCGGTCTCCTGGCGAACAGGAGTAACAGTGTTTCAGCGTAACGGTGACGTTTAAACTTGTGAGGGGGGTGTGAGCAGCCTTGTGAAATCCCAGAGGCTTCTAATAGGGAGTTGTTCGGGGATTTCTCATTTCTGTGTCGTCGTGACCCCCTTTTCCCCATTACATTAATTTGGATTTGTTTGGTTTAAAGTCATGGGGCTGAAGTGGAATACAACGTTCAGTGTTGTGTACTGTGGTAAAAACACTCTAGTTCTAAAAGTTTGGGGGCCCTAAACTTGCCAGAGGAGTTGAATATTTTGGTGTCTGTGGCTCACGTCCAGAAAAGTCTTTTTTGTGGACTGGTTGTAGTTAGAAGTGAATTTAAAAGCCTTATCAAGATTCATTTTAGGAGCAGACTGTTGGAAAATTTTGCCTGGGTGAAAATAGAATGAGTACATTTGGATTTCAGGAGGATAATCTCTAGAGATTTTTTGTCTTTTGCATGTAAAAGGATGGAAGCTTCAGTGAAGAGGTAGAAACATCCATGGAAGTGTAAATAGTTGAGTAGTGAATGATGAAAATCTGCATGCAGACCAGTAGCTCTAATCATCTTGACTAGATCCTTGCTGGCTTTCAAGCCACTGTAGTAAGTTAAAAGACACTAGTTAAAAGGATCTTTTGGGTTTCACAGGTAGTTGTCGTGATAAGTTGGTTTTGGGGTCAAGGGACAAGTACTTGATTTATGGGACACTTGTATATACTTAGAAGATATGAGAGGTTTTTTTATGGTGGAATAGGCAAGATGCTTTTGTTTCCTTGTTTATAGCCATGACCTATCAGATGTTGGATTGTGTGACACGTGTATATATATATTTTAATATTCAGTAGAGGTTTTTTTCATGGCTGAGAAATCTCTGTTTCTCTCCACACAACACAATCTCTTCCTTAAGTCTCTTTCTAGAGAGTAAAAGGAAAGGTTTGAGCACCCTCAGTTGCCAGTAGTTTGGGTTCTTTCTTCTTTCCCCAGGCAAAGGGAATCCAGCAGTAGGGGCAGAAGTTTTTGGTGCCTTGGATTTGTGCTGTGGTGTAGGCTGCTTTTTGTCATAGCTACTGCTGATAGTGGGCACATCTCTTGGCAAGAATGGCTTACTTTTAGGCCTTTGGTTGAGGTGTCTGAGCAAGCAAGACAGGCTGAGGTCACTGCAGGCATTCTGATGTGTTACTGAAGGAATGGTGTCTGCCATCTGCTATTACAGCTGCTTTAAAGGTCAAGAGGCCTTTGCTGTTACAACTGTGGCACATGAACTTGCCAGAGGAACAGGGGAAGAGCTGTTTCAAACCTCAGAGCTGAGACTTCTGCTTTGAAAAAAGGCTGTGTCAGAACTTCTTGAAACTTCCATTTCACAGTTGTCCACAAGCAGTTTGGTGTTTTCCAGTGTTTGATTTTTTTGACTCTTGGAAGTAGGTGGCTCTTTTCCTTAGCTGTTAAAAATAAATGGGAGAGAGCAACCTGAGATAGAGGTGGCTCTCTAGAAACAAGTGGGCAGCAGACACAGAGCCAAAAAGAGAAAGCTGATCTCTGGTCTTATGTCTAGTTGTTTGACACAAGACTTAAGAGTTTGGCTTTTGAGTTAAAAGTGACTTATTTTCATCCCCCCCCCGCACTGAGTCTCTTGGCTCTGACTCCTAATTGCCTCCATTTTTTTTCTGTAGGTACTATAAAGTAGAAAGCATAAGTCTTGTTTGCTGTGCTTTAGGGGATCTGCAGGTACTGTGGGAACTGGAGCTTCAGGCAGAGTTTGCAGGATGCTGTCAGGGTTTAGGGTCAGGGCAGCCCCTCAGACCTGTAACAGCTGCTCTCTGTTAACACCCCTCCCTCCCCAAAGGGAAGAGAAAGGGAATAAGGGAGAGAGATTAGAAAAGGAAACTAGGGCAGCTGTAATCAAAATGAAGATAATAGTAATAAAAAAAAAAAAAGCAAAAGCAGGCAGAGGGTGAGACCCTTGTGATCCCTCAGCTTTATCCTGAATGTGACACACATGGGCTGGAATCCCTTGTTAGTCAGTTTGGGGTCACCTGGCCTGCTCACTCCTCCCTGCAGGTGTCTGTTTTTACTTTCTCAGCCCTGATGTACCCAAGGTCCAGCAGTGGCCTTGGTCTGCTCACCAGTCCCTGGTGCTAACTCTAAACACAGGGTGTTACCACTGCTGGCAGCAGACACTGTGCAAACAGCTGCTGACTTCAGACACTGCAGGGAGTTAGAGCTGAGCTGAGAAGTAAAATCACTCAATAGAATTAGTTCTACTCTCACTAAATACATCACCTTGGGGAGATGCACCCTCTGTGTCAGAAGCTGCCATCTTAGTGCTCTGCATTTGCAGTGCAAGTATGTAACTTCAGCTGTTTGCTGCTGGTAACCAGTTAACTTCAATAGTGTTCCAGCTGGCATATTTCCCTTGACAAAACCTTCAGTAGATTGTGTCTGGATGCTCAAGAATCCTGTTAAGTACAAAGCTCCATCATATTTTTTTTTTTTTAGTGGTTCTGTTTGGGTACCTCAGTATTTGGCCTGAAATGAAAGCTGGTGGTTAGATATCTAGGAGATGCTGAAGTTACTGGATGGAGAAAAATCAGGCAGGGTAGGAACCTTCCAGCAGCTTCTGTACTAAGTCTGAAGAGAGACCTGATAACTACATTGCTCTGATCTCTCTCATTTTTCTAGCTTAAAGAGAGAAGGCAGAGGAAAGAGGAAGCATTCTCCTGGGGAGGTGAGGCAGAATGGCTTCTTAGGAACTTGATGTATCTCCACAAGTTTCCTAGACTGAATGCCACAGTTGGATTAGAAATCTGCCTTGGAATTTCTCACCCAGGGGCTGTTCTGATGGTCTGCAGTGTGAGTTCACAGAACTAAGTTAATTGTTGGCTGCAGCATCCAGGAATGGCCTGCCCAGGATACTGAGCAATGCTTGAAATGACAGAAAGATGCATTCAACTTGATAGCTCCTCTGGGTCAAAAAGTGACAGGCAGACCTTGTCCAAGTCTGTTATTTGTGGCAGTGACCCATATTGGAACTGAAATGGTTAATCCTATTATTAAAAGAGGCACTCGAGGGTGGAGTCATCCCTGTCAGAGACATTGCTGCTTATTCCTGTGAACTGTCTAATTATTGAACTTGTTCAGGCTCTGTACCTGCACATTCCCATTCTGTTAGGCCAGCACAAGTGTCTCCAGTCTGGAGTTTGATTTCTGGCTTTTTCATGTTCTCTTTTTACTGAAGAGCCCTATTCTAACTGATCAAGTTCAGTGAGTTAGTGTCCTTTATTATTTTTATTTATCCTGGTCTTGCNGTATAATTATATTATATAAATAAGTGTCCTTATTTAGAGGAGTGTCTTTATCATGACTTCAGCTGTCCTTCAGTGCAATCTCTAGTTGCAGTTTGGTACCTTATCAGACTTAGGACATAGTGTTCCAAAGGGTGTGTTAGAATTATTTTATCATTTCCTTGCTATTGCAATAAAAAAGGACTTTTTTTGGACTTCTCCAAAACATCTTGGGTTTGTTTGTTTTTTTTTACATTATCTCTTTAGAGAGAGGCTGGATAAGAATACCTCTCCACCCATGCACAAAACTACTGTTGAAATGGTGTTCTCAAATAGCATTTGCAGGTAGAATGGGGTCTGTAGTGGGAGATTTTGCCCCAAACAGAGCTGGCTCTGATGTGCAGTGATAAAGCTCCATACATTCAGATGCTATGGCTGACTCCTCTAGACTTCTGCATCTCTGCTGGAAAGAAGTATCTTGTGCTTCCAGTGAGTACCCTGCTGCTAAATAGGAGTTGCAAGCCTTGCTAAGCAGCTTCTAAGGGTTGCTGTCTACAGATAACTGCATTTGATGGGAGCAGACTTGATTTTCCCTTCCTAACCAGAATGGATGAAAAGAGATTACCTGTGAAGCTTTTGACAAGTGGAGTGTATACAGAAGGCTGTGTGTATTAGAACCATGTGATGGCTCTTCAAAGGCAGATGATTTTTAATATTAAATGCACTCTGAGCTAATGCCTAGAAAGCTGATAACCTCCTAAAAAGGCTATTTATTTGTACACAGAACAAACCACAGAAGGAATGCAGCATTCAATTCAAAGCAAGAAATTCTTTTTATAGATACAGATCATTAGACATTCAGTATTGAGCTTGAGACCTTTGTCTAGCAGCATATGGAGACCAGGACTAAATAAGCATACACAGCTTTATCTTGATAATATGTACTTTTCTAACTGGAGTTAGATAATATGTGGTGCTTTTAAAATGTAACTATTATCAAACAAGTTCTGAAATAGAAATTGAGTTTAGTTGCATCACTCTGTATGCTTCCTTGTGTTAATTGGTCAGGGGGCTTTTGCCTGAGGGAGGGCTGCTGAAGCCAGGGCACTGCTGACAGCCAAGTTTTTAAATTCTTTTTTATAAGCCTATGAATGACAATATCTTCTTTTGAAGAGGCATAGTAGCTGATGATTTAGTAAGTGTTCTACAGCATTTCTTCAGCTGCAAGCTCTGTAGGAGAAGTGAAAATGACCTGTCACCAACTCCTAGAAGAGAGCTGGGAATTGAAATGAGTGAGTATAGTAAGGAGAGGCTATTTAACATTTCCATCTCAGTACAGTTGAAGCCAGTATGATCAGAGCAGTTCTCAGCTGGTCTCTGCTACAAACAAGCATATCACTTACTGTGTCTTGGGGATTTCTTGCTCCAGCTGTGATCTTTAAGTATGGTGTTAAAATAAAGACCTTGGGTGTTTTGATTCTTTATCTCATGCATACAAGACACTCCAGTGTGTTAAGTACTGCAGAGCAGTAAGTGTGTGGTTTTTTGAGATTGAGTTTTCCTCTATTCTCCTTTCTCCCTCCATCCAGTTTAACCCCCTGAGAAGGAGTTCAATACAGCTGCAGAACTTGCAGTGGCTTCTTCAGTGTGTGCTCAGAAAGGCAGGACCAGCTCTGTCAGGACTTGTGCAGTGGCATTAAAAGCAATAGTGGTGCTGGAAGATACCACAGGCTTCCTTGAGTTTTTGCAGAGGGAAATGACTGTGGTGAGTGTGGTATTCAATTTATTAGTGCTAATCATTGATGGAACTCTGTGGTACTCCAATTTTACATGTGAGGGCAAAGGTCTGTGTAAATGGTGTTAATCTGAAGACCAGGGACTCAAGAGCAGGCAGGGCATCTGTGAGCAGTGCTTGGGAGCCAGGCAGGTGCTGGCTGCAGTGCTGCTGGGGGGCAAGAGCAGGAGAGTTAGCAGGAGGGGAGAAGGAAAAATCCTTGTGTCTGGAAGACAGCAAATCTTTAAAGGGAAAAGGTGGAAAAGAGGGAAGGTGTTCTTGGAGAGAAGGGTACAGTGCAAGGGGGTGATTTGAACACTTGAAAGATGCTCCTGAAGGTAGAGTAAGAGTAAGAAGAGGGTTTTGGGAGTCAGAAGTGCCATGATAACTTTGTGTGCTGTGGAGTACCCCAGTGGTAAGGGCAGGGGCAGGTTTGCTAGGAAACCTTTTCAAGTGACAAGGCAGGGAGAGGGTGACATGTTACACCTTCTGTTACAAGCACTTCTTCAGCTCTAGCCATATTAGGAGCCATTTCTTGCTACTCTGGCTTTGTGACATGGATGTTGATGGTACCTCTTCCAAATGCCCTTGTCTGGATTGCTGCAGAAGTAGGTAATTAATAATTCTGGATGATTAGAACGAGCTGGTAATTTGTTTCAAGTAACTGGGCTTCCTTCAGGAATTTGGGCACATAAACTGCTGTGCTGGAAAGTAGTGGAGAAGGAAATCTCAGGATACCCTTCTCAGCTGCTCATAGCCCTTTGCTGAAGTGCATGGAGAATGCTGCAGCCATGGGAGTGCCCTGGGGGCTCTAAACCAGTCCCCCCAACAACTGTCAGGGCAAGAGCAGAGGGTTTTGTGTGTGAGGAGCAAGGAAGGTGATCTGACTGCTGGGGTGCTATGGTAAAAATCTGGATTCTAGTCTCAGCTCCACAACCTTCCTCCTGAAGTCAGTCCCCATCAGAGCTGTGGTGTTCAGCTCCCAGTGTGGATGAGCTGCAGCTTGCTTTGTTGTTGGTAATAGTATTGGCAAAGGAATGTTTCTTAGATCACTTAACTAGGTTGGCTCTCAAACTGTTATCACTTTCAGAGACTCCATGCTGCTCTTGAGCAGCTGGCTCTTGCTGTGCTGTTAGCTGAATCAAACTGTTGACTTCAAGACTTCTGTTTGAGCAGCAGCAGGTGAATATTGGGTGGGTCTTACTTTGGGTCCATACAAGTGTTGAGTGTGTTGTGGTAGATAGCATTGCTGCATTATGAAGATGACCTGAAGAATAAAATGTTGCC
Source organism: Ceyx cyanopectus (assembly GCA_013401355.1). Lineage (NCBI taxonomy): Eukaryota > Metazoa > Chordata > Aves > Coraciiformes > Alcedinidae > Ceyx > Ceyx cyanopectus. The sequence continues at coordinate 159,879 of VYZU01029623.1, read as the reverse complement.
TCTCAGGGAATAACAATCCCTGTGTTTTTATCAGGAAAAAGCCTTTTTTTTTGCCTTTAAGCATAAAGTTCTTGCTTTAATTCTGTGTAGTTATCCTGGACAACAAGCAGCCTGCCACGTTTTGTTTGGTAAGGGAAGTGGATGAGGTTGTGGCAGCTGATAAGAGTCTGATAACCTTATTTTTCCAAGGGTAATGTACAATTCCAGGTATCAGAATCAGCACTTGGGACCTTTTGTGTAGATGAAACAGTTCAAAGAACAGCTGTAAACACCTGACTGAAAGAACTGAAGTGTGGAAGCTGTGGTGCCATATCTGCACTCATATTATTTTTGTAGTGTACCCAAAGAAGTTAAAGATTCTGTAATAATGACAAGAGAATTGTATGGGCTTGAATTTACCAAATGAATTTGTGCAGATGATGTTGTAAGTTACAAGATTCTTGTATTTTGGAATATTTTTACAGTCCAGAGGGGCAAACCACGTGTGTCTGAGAATCCCTGGTGTGACAGGAGGGAGCTGCTTGGCCCAGGAGGATGTCTGGAGCCCAAAAATCACCATTCTGGATGCTCTAAACAGAACCATTTCCACGTGGTATTTTGATGGTAGCCTTCTGTAACCAGCAGTGGTTTGTCCAGAGCTGTTTATTTTTGTTTGGGATGATTTGTAGAGCAGATTTTCCAGGCACCTGTAGCTAGAGCTGTGGTTTGTTCCAGCCTTTCTGCTCTGTGAGGCATCTGCCTTTGACCTGCCTTCTCTAACATGGCTTCATTTAATAACATAAACAATTTAAAACCAAGATACTCTCTCACTTGCTTCCTTCCCTGGAGAGTGTGTGGGAGAGGGAAACCATGACCCCATTAGCTGTGCTCCTGAAGGTGCTCAGCTCTGCAGTGAGCAGCAGATGATGGGATTTTCTCACCTGCCTCCTGCAAAGGTGCAAGATGATTAAGATCTTAGAGTCTCCAGGGGCCTGCTCCTTCATCTGGGGTTGGCTTCTATAGGCTGGAGCTGGCAAGACATTGAACTTGAGGGTAGAACTGCAGTAATTTGTGTGTTTTAGTCAGGTGAACTTGGTGCTGCACAACTTGAATGTGCAAAGGGAAAAGCAGGTTGCAGTTTTTTGTCCCTTGTTCAGGGGAGGTGGGGAAAATCTACTTGGCTTCCTCCCTACTCCCAATACAAGGTTTTAATTTTAATCCCCCTTGCACACGCACAGTTCTCTCAGCTCTGATTCACTGAACTCAGATCCAGAAGGGAAAGTGCTTTTTCAGATGTAAAAAGCACAACTTGCAAATTAAAAGTGTAATCTGTTCAAGAACTAGTGCAGTTTGTACAACAGAGCAAATGGTCATGTCTGGATGTTTGAAAATACAAATGTTCAGAGCTGTAGTAGCTTAAGGTTTCTGGTTTCATTTAGATCTTTTTTTCTATTTTTATTTAGATTAATTTAAATGAACTTTAAAAAAACTGAGTTGAAAGTGACTCTTCATGCTTCCTCCTTTAATAATGATAAAGAATGGGATGGGAGGGCAGAATACAATCTGCTGACTTTTAAAGTTCCTTAGCCTGTGGATTTCACAGGCACTCAATAGGGAATAGAAAATGCATCTTAACCTGCCTTTGCAAAACTTGGCCCCTATCAGTGGGCAGCAGTGTAATCACAGTTAATTCTCTCCTAAGAAGCTGTGAGTACTAGTGTTTTATCATTAAGCTAAACTTTAAGAATATCTCCAAGTTCTAATATTTTTGTTACTGTGAACTCCATAGATTTTTATTTTTTTCCTCTTCTAAGGGCAGGCTGACACAAGTGAGGACTGTGTGAGCAGTGAGTAAGTTTCCAGTAACAGCTACCAAATTGTGGCCAAATTTATAGTTTAATCCTCAGTATGTTTGGGATTGTTCTTGTAGGGTATGTATATGATCCCTAACTAATGGCACTTGAGTTTATTGAAACAAAATATAGTTCTGCTACTTAATGCAAATGAATGAGCTTTGTAGCATCAAAGTGTCTGCTGAGGAAAAACCACCTATGATTTGAGATCAATCACTGCTGGGTGTTTATAGCTGCACATGTCTTCACCTTGAAAAGGCTGTATTAGCCCTCTGAAATGTCTTGTGACATTAGGATTTACTGACTTCATTACCAAGATTTGTGTGAGCTAGAATGGTCTCTTCCTAACCTTCTCAAAGCAATTAAGCTGTTTAAAAGGGCTGAGGGTTTGATATTCTGTTGTTTGGAGGGGGGGAGGGAAGACAAAAAACATTGGGAAAGGAGATGAAAGTTGGAAGTGCTGCTAAGAAAATCAGTTGTAGCTGGTGCAAAAAGAACAGAGCTGGGTTATGTCAGTGATGGAGATTTTGTAAAAGCTTGGAAACAAAAACCAAACAAAATGGGTTGCATTCTGCTCAGTGAGTATGCTGAGGAGTTTTGAAAGAAAAACCTTTTTTCTCAATCTAAGATGATCTGGAAATGAAAGAAAAGGAAGAACTGGCAGCAGGTAATAGCTGTTTAAAATCCTTATGCTGAAGATGTGTGTCAGTGTGTTTTCCTACCCTTTGGTGATGACAAAATGGCTCCTTTGTGTACCAGGAGATGTTGTTTCTCTTCCCTCCCAGCAGCCTGTGTGTACAGGTTGTTCTCACCTTAGGACTGTGAAGGTGTGCTGTTTGAATTTGGCAACTTGAGGATTCCAGCAGCACTGTAGTAATTCAGCAGTAGCTCAGAGTCTCTTCCTACCATCAGAATTGTGTGGCTGCAGCTTTACAGAACCAGCTCAGGTTATATAACCCTGCAAGGAAACCAGCCTTGCTGTGCAGGATGAGAAAGCTTAGCTGGGATATACTTAGGTGCCAGATCTCTCTCCAGGAAAAGCTGCCTCTGCTGCCTTCGGTCACTGGCTTGGCCTTTGTGGGTTTTATTTTTGGTGAGCAAAATCCACCATAAAATCCAAGTAGCCCCTCTTATGGAGGAGGTGATGGAATGTCTGTACAGGGAGATCCTGGGTGCTCTGGTAGCTCTGCTAAAAAAAGGTTTTCCAGTGGCTCTGCTGGTTCAAGGGCTCTGCTCTCTGTGCTTTGGGTGTTTATTGGCAGGCTGGATTCTGCTGCTGCTCCACAGAGCTCCCAATCTGTCCTGCTGTTAATACAAAGCCCCTCTAGAAGTGATGATCCCATGAATTGTGATTGTATGGGGGCTGGCTGTAAACATTCAGCCTTTGTCCTGGGGATGTGCTGCCTGTGATGTCATCTCAGGGTGTCCTGTCTCCCTCAGCAATTGCATTAGCTTTCCAGGCTCTACAGCCTGGATTAGTTTGGGAAAGCTGCCCAAATCTAAGCTTTGGAGCCTTTGCCTCTTGTGATGGATTTTTCCCTTTGCTTGTAGAGCAGGAAAATGTCATGTTCTAGTGATTACATAAAGATGTCAACCACTTAATACCAGTGATACCTCTGCAGCTCAACTAGATTATCCAAAATCACTGTATGTCAGCTGTGTAGTGCCTGAAATAATGTTTGGGGTTTGTTTTAGCTGCTGAGAATTAACAATAAAATAACTGCTATTGAAGGGATCTTCTCAAGTGTTGTCTCTGTATTTGGGAAGCTTGTGTTCCCTGCATGACACAAATCATCCCTTCTCTATAGGAATCAAAACTGGGAGAAAAAGGCAACTTAATTCCTCAGCAGAATGGGCTGGTGTCAGGTTGAGTGGTTTGACCCTACAAACCACAAGCTTAGTTTTTTCATTGCATGCTCTGGTGTTACAAACTCATCAGCTTGTTGATACCTCCAGATCAGAAGGTTTGAAGTTTGTGTGTGAATTCTGGATTTCAAAACACAGTGACTCACATCCGCGTGAAACTCAGCTGTTCCAAAAATATGGATTACTTACAGATCAGAGAGATGCACTGCTATTTCTGGTTTACAGTTAAAATGAACATATCCATTAGTAAGCCTGAAGAATTGAAGAGTCTCTGAACAAATTGGAAGCTCAGTTGCCCTTGTATTTTAGTATTAAGCATTTGTTGTCAAAGAGTTGGGATTTGCAATTTAATATCCATATTCCAGAAGCCTAAAATGTGAAGTCTTCTCTGATACAGATGAGTAAATATTCTGTGTTTAAGAAAAAGCTTTCTGAGAAGTGTGGTGTTCCTCTTCATGTTTCAAAAACTAAAGCAGATGATAAAAATCTGAATATTTAATAATTTTTAGGGTATAGTAATTCATGTGCTATACACTAATAATGCAGGCAGTATCAAACCCTAGTGTGTTTTCTCACACATGGCAGGACTTGCTTTAATTGGAAAATAAATAAATGGAATGAGTTGGAAGAAGAGCAAATAATGAGAACTATGATTCAGTGCAGAAGACAGGAGCACATTCAGATCAGCACTAATGCACTGAAATGTGCAGGGGTGTTGCTGCTTTATCAGAGCTGGGCTGTCACTTGGTCCTTGGCTGAAACATTTGCTGCAAGTCTCTGGCAGGAGATTCTTGTACAGGACACCCATATAGATACCAGTTGTAACCAACAAATGTCCTACTGTGGGTTTGGTCCTGAAATCCTGCTGGAGAAAGGAGAAAAAAATACCTGTTGGAAGAACATCCACAGTCCAAGTGTTGCCTGTGTCTGGGGAATATTTTTATTCTGGTGAGTCTGAGGATTTGAAGAAGCAGTGGGAAAGTCTTCAGGTAAAAACACTGCAGTGTTGCAGCAGACTTTAGAGGCAGGCTGCATGTTGTTAAAAAGGAGATGTTATCAGTAGAGAAGTCAGAATATCTTCAGTGAGGTGTAGCTCCTAAATAACAGTGTGGGAAGCCAGCCTGGTTTCTCCAGCAGTGGTGGTGGTTGGGCTTTCTGGAGGGTCTGAAGTGAAGCTGAGGAGAAAAGACTTTTTTTCCTAGAGGAAGAGTCTGTTTGCCTGATGGAGCCTTAAAATCTTGTGGGGAGGGGGCTGAGCTGGTTTAAAAAGAACTTTCTGCAAAGGCTTCAGACTATAGGTGGGAATCTCTTTAACTCCAGTGTCTCTGACATGATGGAAACCAGTTGAACTTGGGAGAGTCTGGGGCTTTCTTCAGAGACTTAGCTTGTGATGGCTGTTTGCTTGGCAGTCACTGAGGACCAGACAGCTGTGAGCTTTTCCTTCTGCCAGATGTCTCTGCTGGCTGGCAAATTAAAGCACAAAAATACCCCATCAAGGAAGTGTAAATTTGTAGTAAATTTGTAGTGCTCATTTTGGAGTCACCTGTGAGAGTAGCAGTAGAAGCCTTGACTCAGAAGTGTTGAAGAATGAAGGATGATTTATTGTCTCTGGAATGAGAAATAGGATTTTTTCCCTTTTAAACTGCAGTGAAGGAAATGAATGAAAATTCCCTCTCATTATTTGGTATGACCTCAGGTTATGAAGATAATATCTGGGTGATAAAACTGGGGTTTAGCAATTTGTTCTCAGCTACTAGAATTTATTTGACTGGGTGAGAAGTGGAGAATGCCTTAAAACAACCCAAAAGTCACCTGCCCCCAGACTTTTCAACTGCTCAGCACTTTTTCTTCTAATGTCCATCTTCTGATCAAGATTGAAATAGGATGAAATGCTGGAAAAAAAAGAAAAAGCAGTTGTCTGGATTTCTACAAACTTCTCTTGTTGCCTTAAAATGCTGTGTTAAAAGCTTTGTACCTGACTTAGAGTAAGGTTAAAGGTGATGTTAAATACTGTGGTGTGAAATGTTGGGGGTTTTGAAAGCTTTATGGTTTTTGATTATTTATTTGTTGGGTCTTTTGTGTTTTGTGTGTGTTTTGTTTGTTTTGGTTTTGTTTTTAACAGGAGTCTTACCCCTCTTCATCACCAATATGGTTTGTAGAATCAGATGACCCCAACCTGACTTCAGTCTTAGAGCGTTTAGAAGATATTAAGAAGAGCAATACTCTGGTGAGCAAGTGTTTTGGTTGTTTGGGGTGTTTATTTAGCTTTGTCATATGAATAAACAATAAAATTTGTTTAGATTTGGCTTATTGGGGGGGTTTTGTAAACACGTTTCACTTGCAAAAATATGTGAAAAAAAAGCAATCGAGATTTGGGGTGAGAAGACTGAAATGCTTGCTTTTTAAAAAGTGAAATTTTAATCTAAAGTTTTAAAATTTTCTGAAGACAATTAAACAGCTAAATTAATTAAAACTTTAAAAAATGGAATAAAACAGCTCTAGAGTTTCCTGTGAAGGTTTTCTTGAGATGCCTGTTCTCTGAAATATTGCTATAATGGAAATATAAAGAATTCTATATAAAGAATTTCTGGTTTGTTTAAAAAAGACTCAACCTTGCAGCTGCTGCTTTATCAGAGTGTTCCTTAGATAGTGGTAAGTTTGAGCAGTGTTGTGACTGGGGACAATTGCCATGGAAAGAAAATATTTGCAGATTCTAATGGCAGTTTTCTATTTCACAAAATGCTCAGGCAGCATCTTGAGTACCCTTGTGATGTAATGATAGATCTGTGTGTAAATCTGTATGTCTATATATATATAAAATATAAATAAAGCAGACATCCCATTCTGTGCAGGAAAGTGTCCTTGACTATTGCTTGGAGATAAATTTCAGGACAGATGTACTTTGTTCCACAAACAACAGTTTTGCAGCCTAATGAGAAAGCCATTGATTAAAAGAGTTCTTTTTCCTCTCTGAATTCAGCTTTATGGATATTAAATAGCCATTAAAGATGAGCTTTGTTAACAGATCCTTTGCAAATATCCTGTTGATGGCTGCACCCAGGAATTAATGCATGTGAGGCACACAAAACAAACCAGCTTGCAGGGTGCTGTTTATTGCATGGGTTATGTGCTGGCTGCAGTATCTGCCTGGCTTGGGAAAAATGGGGAATGCTCTTCTTAAATCACTTACCTGGAATGTTTGCTGGGATAATGTTTATTAAGCATGCTCATCCTTAAATGGCAATGGGTTTTCTGAAGAATATTTAGGATTCATTTGGCTTCAAGCAGAATTAACTGGTAAACAAGCAAGTGAGAGTCTTCTTGGGCCTTGCCATGATTATAGAGAAAGGGGCACTGCAGAGAAGCATTAGTGGTTTAACACTGTGGTGGATCTGATTGCAGGAGACATACATATCAGTTGTATATTTATTTTTTCCTGGGTTTAACTGCCTCCAAGGTCATTGCAGTAGGGTAGGAAGCTTTATCACAAATGTGTGTGGGACTTGCTGTGCTGAACTGCACATCTGCAGAGACTCCTTGTGTGTGTTGTAAGAAAACAGGGGCTGGCATCAAGATAGTACCTGGGGGTGGCTCAGGAATCCACCCCAGGTCGTGTTATGCCAAGATGAAGACAGATGGGAGTTGCTGAAGAGATAAATACACTACAGAAGCTGTTTTGTTTGTGGTTTTTTTTTTCTCCTTACAACTTCTCCCTGTGCCACTTCTTCCCTCCAGTTCAAGGGCATTGGAGCAGCTCACAGATATCTTGGAAGTACAGGACAGGGAGGAGTAAGGAACTATCTGTGGCAATCCAGAGGCTTTGGATTTATCACTGTGTCTCCTAACAGCTCCCTTTAGAATGTTTTAAATCAGTTTTCATTTAATGGATTGGAGCTAAAGGATCATTTGTGCTCCAAGCTCATAAAGTTACAGGAACAGTGAAATTTAGAGTGGGAAATTGCATTGGATTCTTCCAGGAGCTCAGCTGAGCACATGTGCTAAACACACTAACAGATGCCCCTTTATTTTGTGCTCTCTGGTATCACTCTGCCCTTCCTGCTTGCTTTGGACCTTTTGACAGGTATCAGCTGCTTGGGAGCTTGAACATGCTCTTCAGGTGTAAATATTTGACAAGGCTGTGTGGAAACCTCCTTACTTGACAAGAAAAACTGTTTTTTATGGTGTTAAAATCATGCACCCATCTCCTGGAAAATCTTGTGGGGGTTTGAAGCAGTGTTATTTACCTTGGCATCATCATGGTGCTGTTTGCTGTGAAAAGTTGTCAAGACATGGAAAATGTTGAAAGGTTAAGAAAATGCTCAGCATAGATAGAATGGATTTGGAGGCTTTAGCTGCTTGGGTGTTCATACTGAAAAAAATTCCAATTGTCAGGTAAAGGGGCTCCAAAATTCTTTCTGACCCCCCCCCCCCCATGTCTCTGAAATTCCTTTTCAGATCCTGAAAATCAGCATTACATTAAACTGAACCCGACAGGCTGCCTTCTAGTGGTTGTGCCATGGAAAAGAAATCCATGGCATAAATATGTGTACAACTTGGAAAAGCTGTTGTCACTAATCACCCTGCTGCTTTATGAAGAATTCAGATTTCATACCATGTGATGGCATTTCAGGCAAGAATGTTGGCTCTTGTGTTACCAACGTGGCAGCAGCTAATGATATATTAGGGGTTAGAGACACAAAATCCAGGAAGCAGCTTTGCTTTATGTTCTGAAACTGCCCAAGGCTGCTGAGTGTGCCTGAGGCCAGGGGTGACCCAGGCTCCCTGCCAGCTCAGAGGGGTTGCACTCCCAACGACAGGTACTGCTTCCCTCTGCTGCCCTGGCATCCTTCTTCAGCACTTGCCTTCAGTGGGAGGCCAAAACTTATTCTTTTTATTTTTATATACATAGTATTTGTATATGTATATATCTATATGTAGCTAGAAACTTGTTTAAGAATGTGTAAAATGACACTACATTTAAATCCCATGTTTTTGGTAATGAGAAAACAAGGTGCTTCAGTGAGAACCCTGCAGTGGATTAATAGCTTTAAAGGTACCCTGAAATGAATGCTTTCTTGCTGCATTAGGAAGATCTCCTCATGCATAGAGGCCTCCTACTCTAGGATAAGACTCAAAAAATAAAATAAAAGATTCTAAACTATTTTCAGTTTTGTAAGAAACCAAATTCTAGGAGGTGTTTCATCTTGTAAACCAGCATTATGGTGTCTGTAAGAACTACCAGCTGCTGAAGCATACAGGTTATCTTAGAGATTCATCTACTTAAATATTGTTATTTTTATATTAATTACAATCAGTATAACTTATAATTCAACCCTGTATTTGGCCACATGAGCATTGACCTCATGCAGGCTCTTTAGCTCTATAACACCCCGTGGACTGTGAGGGGTGGTTGCAGTTTCCTTTCTGCTTCAGGCTGTTGACATTCCAGGAGCACCAGTGCTGTTCTGAGAGCCTGCTTTCCACAGGGGCCAAGCAGTGGTTAATCATTCATTTCCCATTAGCCAAGCATGTCAAGTTAGCCTGGAAATACATTTAAATTATTAATACTGGCAGGAATCTGCTGTCCCTTTTGATCCAGCTTCTGTGTGCAGTTAACACACCAAATCTGGTTAGAGGAGGGGGCTGGATCACACTCACCCTGCAGTCTGAATTATCTTATGGTGGGTTTTCATGTGCAAGAGCAGAGCATACTCTCACCTGCATGGTCCTGCCTCCCTCCTCGTGGGGAAATTGGGGTTTAATGGGAGCTGATGTGCCACCAAGCCTGCAGGCAGCTGCCTGGCTCTGACTCTGGTGCCAGTGCAGGTGAGGAGGTGAAATTGTGCTGGGTGCTCTTGTCCAAATTGTACCAGCAGTTGGCTGTTTTGAGGGTGCCTGTGTTACCTCAGTGCTGCTGTGGTCACAAGGAGAGGACAGGACTTCTCATGGAGAGGATGGGGAATGGAGGGGACAGTTCTTAACTCTCTTCCCAGCCCTTCTTCTTTTTCCATTGAGAAACTCTGTTCACCTGCTTTTCCAAGCTTTGAACCAACCAGATGCTGCTGGTGATGTTCATTCCCCACTGTTTTGTTGTGAAGCATACAAAAAAAACCCCAAAACTGGTATAAACAAATGAACAGCTTGCCCAGCTTTCCATAGCTACAGGAGGAAAATTACAGTCCCTGAAATGTTAGTTTTTGTGCAGGGAAAAACAATTCCAACAAAATCTGTTGCACTGCAGCTTACAGATCTTACATATATTGAGGTAATGGGTCTAAAATTGGTGATTCTACCTGCCAATAACTTTTTGATTGATGGAGTAGCAGAAAGCAGGTTCCAGATCTCCTGATGACACTCAGGAAGCTTCAAACGAGTGCAGAGCCCCAACAGTGATAAGAAATGGGATTGTTACATTCAGCTGGAGAGGCTGAATTTTCCCATGCAAAGACCTTAAAGTGAGGAAGAGCAGCAGCTCAGTCTTGTGATCCTGACCTTAACTAGGGATCTGAGACTGCTTGGGAGAGGTAACAGCAATGGAAATCACCTTCATTAACATGGTGCTCAAGAAACAAACTTGATGTTTCTCTGTTTCTGCAGAAGTAATTTATTTCTGGATAGTGTTCCAGAGAGGGAAAGTTGCTCCATATTTTGCAGCTAACAGAACACAACTTAACCCTGACAGCTGGAAACAGAAATTGGTGATAGTAGCACAAAGAGCCTCAACCTGGTCCAAGCTACAGCAAGCAGACTACTTGAGCTCTGGGTCAGAGGTTGGATAGTTTGTGGCTTGGGTGCTCCTTTGCTGCCTTCTAGGGCCACACTGGAGAGTCCTAGAAAGGGATTCAGGGTGTAGAAAATAAGTCTGTTCCTCTGTGGGATTTTATTGTGTTTTGTGAGTTTTTTTTTTTAAGACATGGCTCTTTAACCTAAGCAACTGTCTCATCTTGTCTCATGGAATATGAGCATTTCATTTGATTCCCCAGTGGTTTGTGGTTGAGATGCCCCTGCCTGGAATGCATGGTGCTTCCAGAGCAGATGGTTCTTTTTCTCATGGCTTTCTTCACTCGACATGAGGAGATGAACAGGAGTCATATTTAATTTGTCATGTTCTTTGTTTCTCCTTGTAGGGATTTTATTATGATGACTACAGAGAAAAAGAGGGGTCTTTAAACTTTATGTGCAGATTTAAATGCTGTACACTGACTTCTGGTGCCAACATGTGAAGAAAATTTAAGAAACATTGTTCTGTGCTTTGGATTAAATAGATGTTCCTGTGTTTTCTTATTTTTTTTATAGCTTCTTCAGCAGCTGAAGAGATTAATATGTGACCTCTGCAGATTATATAATCTTCCTCAGCATCCAGATGTTGAAATGTTAGATCAGCCATTACCAGCTGGACAGGTAAATCCAAAAGCTGTTGGCACCTCCTTATGGCAGTGAAGGAGTTGAATTTTCAACTCCCAGAAACAACAAGATGAGAACAATCAAACACCATATAAAGCACAACTGAGATATGAAGCACTGTTGCTTTTTATACCTCCCATCTGAATTTTGTTTGCAGAACCCCTCTGACAATGGTGTGATAATATCAGACAATTTACTTTGGAGCTTTGTGTGTGATACCTGTGCTGGCAGTTGAACTCCCTCCTAAACACTGCTCAAGCCAGTTGTACATTCCTAGTGCTTCCCAGCTTTTTTTTTTTTTTCTGAAGTGTAAATGTGATTAAGGACTGTTTGCTTTTCCTTGAAGAGTGTGTGTTTTACAGCCTGCACTTGGATGAACTCCTGTTGATGTTTTCCTTCCTCTTTGATCCCTTGCAGAGACATGGGATATTGAGACCATATGCTGCTCTGGGTAGGGAGTATCTGAGGTGCCTTGTTTACTTCTTGTGCACTTCACAAATGAAGAGTTGTGGAGGGTTGTGATATGTTCAAGTGTTTTGTATTGTGCTGAAAACAGAACCAGGAACTGACAGTAACTGTTCTTTTTTTTCTATTTTTAATAAGATTATGGTATCTTCTTTTGCTTATACATGATGACACGATTTCTGAAACATCCTGTAGCTTAACAGATGGTTTTCCTGTGGTGACAGTACTACAGTAATGAGAAATTACTTGCTTAATTTTGCCCATGTGCCAAATTGTAATCCTATAGGTCTTTTTTTTCCCAGCCACCCACGTATCAGTGCAACTGTAAAGTCCAGAGGTTTAGGAAGTGGCTTTGTTGAAGAATCTTGCTTATGCTCCAGAACACACAAACTCATGGAGGGTTTCCTAGCCAGGAATGTCAGATAATTTGCTAGTGAAGTGAGTTTGGCCTTAATAAGTCAGACCAAAGATCTGTAAAGTCCCCTGTGCTGTCTACAGCAGCAGGATTCCCTCTTTGCCAAAGCAAGAGGACAAGCATATGGGAATGCTCCTCAGCTTGGAGAGCCTGAAAGGAAAAATGAACTCCACACATTGTCTTGTATTTTATCAAGTTAATGACTATATGATGGCAGTAGTTATTGTTCTAGGTAATGAGACAAAAATTAAGTTGTAGAGGTGGAAAGTTTGTTGGGTATTTTTCCTCTATATTTCCTCTAGAATATGCATGGATTCTCCTCAGAGCCATGATCTGATTTCATGGTGAAGAGATCAGAAGTTATAACCTGCTTGACTTGTTTATTGCATTTGTCACTGCCTCAAAGCAGCCTCCCCTTATTTGCATCTAAAGTTTCCACTTAGGATTTAATGTGAAATGAATTGTGACATTCTGCTTATCTTTGCTTTGTGGAAAAAATCTCTTTACTGTCATACTCCAGAAAAGCATCTTTGTGTGTATTTGTCATTTGAAGTCCTTTGTGCACCTTTAAGTGTGACTTTTGTATCCACTGCTTTGTGTGCTAGTGGACTTTCCAGTCCTGAAAGAAAGGAACCATATGCATGATTTATGCAGAAACCTCCTTGTTGTATTGCAGAATGGAACAACAGAAGAAGTTACATCAGAGGAGGAGGAGGAGGAAGATATGGGTGAAGTATGTGTATATATGAGATTGTTGTTCTAATCTAGTAGAATCTTGGCATTTTTGCTTTGCAGTAGCTGGCTAATTATTAAGCCCAACTGTAAAATGTAATCTCCCTAGAGTTCAACAGAAAAAGATAATTAAAAATGTGGATGTTTACCTTAATGTCAGCTTTCACTTCAACCACAAAACTAGTGAAATTTTCTTCTTAAACCTAGATCTCAGCTGTGGGGTACTTGGATACAGAGAATTGGACATCTGTTTGTGCTTTAGTCAAACAATACATAACATTGTGGGCCAAATCAGTAAGTTTGCATTGTTAACTCCTGTTTCAAGCAGCATATGAACTGGCTCTGATAGAGTTGAAAGGGCCTCCCAAATTGAAGCAGACTGGCTAAGAGTGCATCAGTTTGCTGATTCATTAAACAGGTGAGCTAGTTTTTAACTATAATGTGTTGAAGGAACTGGAAGAGCATCTGAAACAGACACTCTAAACTTTAAGGGGTTTATTTCACTGTCTGGCAGCATGGTGCTCCTTGTAACAATATTTTTACTGTGAGAACCACCCTTATCTGTTCTACAACGTGCTAGAATAGCTCCATGGTGTTTGCATTTTAAACCCCTATAAGTGGCCTTTATATAAGATAACTGTTCTGACTACTTGATGTAGATTTTTAATGAAGGTGTGTGATAAGAATGAATAACTGCTTTTTTTTTTTAATTAAAGATCTTCCTTTAGAATATGAATGTTACCCATGTTCTGGAGTTAATTTGAAGCAGCCTCTCTTCCACTGTATTTATCCTGATCCAGAGCACAGTTGTTGGAGCCAGAGTTTCTGTAAGGGTAGCATGTGTGCTCCTCTAGCTGGCTGCCACAAGACTCTTGTTGCTTGTGGGTTAAGTAGCCTTTTGTGCTCTGATTTGGATTTTTAAACAAAAAAAAAAAGTCCTGTCTGTCATTATTTATAAGCTGTGAGGTGCCTTTATGTGACACTGATATTTTCAACTTGTAATCCAGTCCAGTTTCTCATTTGAAAAGCAGCTCATGGTTCTTAGGGCTATGTTGTTATTTGGAGAAACATGAGCATTTTCAAGAATGCTCACTCTAAGTTGTGTTACAGGTGGAGGAACCAGTGTTGTCAAAGGCACCAGACAGGTGTGTGTTTTACTATGTAAGACATCCCTGAATTGGCACCTAGGGCCAGGTTTGCCTGCTGTGAAACAGATGGTGCATAAAGAGGCACCACAGGCCTGGTGGAGCACTGAATACTGGAGCATGTCTGAGGGCTGGGTATTCATAGCTTGCTAGTGTGGTTGCTGTAGTGCTTCCCTTTTCATCTCAAAATGCCCTTTTTTTACATCTTCCTCTCTAGAAATACATTTCAGTGACATTATAGACAGTTGTCTGAAGTTCAGAGTTCTTCTCTGCAACAGCATAACCCCTCTCAGAATACAGTGGAAGATTTTTCATCTAGGGCTCAGAACTGAAATGTTGGCTGGCGTGGTCAGAATCCATGACCACATCATTCTGTTTTGGATCTTAATTCCAAAATTGCTGCATCTAATCTTCAGCTGAAATGTTCACCTTGAATAAGTAGCTTCCTGAGATGTCACTTTCTTGGTGGGCTGCTGTAGCCCTGCCAGATATGTTAATCATTGCTTGTCAGGATTCTAATGGAAGAAGAGAGTCTGATTTTTAGAAGCATCTTGGAGATACCTTAACTTTGGGGACATTGGGATTCTCAAGCCCCATTTAAAATGCCTTAACTTTCTGTTTTCCACCTGCTTTAATGAGCTAACTCACAACAATCTGAACTTCTCTGAGGTTTTATTGTGCTTGTTTCTGTGACCAGAAAAGCATGGTGTGAATTTGGGTCTCATTTGTATGGTGAAGACTCCTTAAGCCTCCAGTGAATACTGTTGGCTGAGTGAAGTCAGAGCAAAATAGAAATGGTGTTCAGTAGTCACTGCTGTGTAGGGTTGTGCAGCAGGTGGCTGTGTCCCTCAGTGCCATTGGAGAGGGTTTTGTTGAGCACAGAGCATAGTTAAGTAATTTACAGTCAATCTTCCTCTATCCTGTAGGACATTGAAGACCTGGATCACTATGACATGAAGGAGGAGGAACCAGTTGATGGAAAGAAGTCTGAGGATGAAGGCATTGAAAAAGAGAACCTTGCAATCTTAGAAAAAATCAGAAAAAATCAAAGGCAAGATCACTTAAATGTGAGTTAATGATCTCTGGGTTGTTTTGGTTTTGCAGTACTTCTGTCTTTAAAGTAGAAATGGTTTTCAGCAAATAAAACTACTGCTGTGCACCTAAGCATAAACTCACCTCTAGCTGACTTCAGCATATATAGGACAAATGCTTCAAGATGTGGGACCTAAATAGCTCTTTCTGGAGAAGCTTCAGTAGGCCAGCTGGGTTTCTGAGGTCATTTAGTAATTAGACTCATCTTTCATCAAAATCTTTGGCATAAGAAGTTAGTTGTCAGTCCACATCCCTCCTTCAAGGGAGAATGCAGTTAACAGAGACTTCAAATGTGTATTGCATGAAATCCAGTGCTTCTGTTCATGAGCAACTGTACCCAAAGGTAAGGGCTCTACAATTCTTGAGTCACCTGTACAGAAAGAAGGTGCTTGAGCTGGTGCCCACCAATGTGTGAGCTCCTGAGTTTGGAGTTAGTTATATGCTCTTTGGCAAGTCAGCAGATACATAGATCATGTCCAGACACAAGATGTTTCTCATCTAAGCTACTAGTTGAGGATGTGAAACAGTTCAATATTTACAGGTCCCTCCTGTGTACCCAGGGAAGGAGTAAGATGTAGTATTGGTATTGCCCTGACTATTTCTTCTCATTAATTACTGGCCCTAAATAACTGTCTAGTTGAGAAAAAGACTCTTCCTCCTAGTTATGGACCCTTTACCTTGGAAAGGAGGCTCAGTTTGTTGCCATCTGTTTTGCAAAGGAGATAAAATAGAAATGCTTCCATGGGAATTCTTCAGCTGCAGGGGTTCTGCTCCTGCCCCAGTGCTCTTCTGAGGTGACTTGAGTGTAAACCTCTGAAAAATGCTGAACTTCTGCTGAAATAGCATGGGATACCTGGCTGGAGGAGCCTGCTCTTTGGTGTGTTTGGATTCAGTAGGTACCTGTCAGGCTGGCTGAAGGAAAATGTATGGTAAGGACCTCTTCAGAGAACCCTCAAACCCCAAACCAACACCACCACCATCCAGACAAAACACACACACACAAAAAAAACACACACAAAAAAAACCCAACCACACAAACCCGAGTTACAGAAGTATCATCATAAAGACTCTTTAATTGTTAAAGAAAATACCCTCTTGCAGCCTGAGAGGCATGGTTTGCTCTACTGACATCTAAGCTGGAAAAAAAGGGTTTTTGCAGTGTCAGGGTTCTTCCTTGGTGTGGAAAGCACCTTAGAACTGCAGATTTTCTTCTGTGATCCATTCTTTGCCACTTGGCAAATATGCCTTAGGCCAACATGCCTTTCCTTTTGCTTTTCCCCCCTAGATCTACTAGGGGAGCTGAAATGAACCCAGCTTTTGGTTGGTTAGTTTGTTTGACAGCAGCTTCAGCTTACATAATAACTGCTTCTCCTGCCAAGGCACTCTGGTGGATGCTGGTGCATAAACAAGGTCAGCTGAGTGCAGGAACTGGGTATTCAGCTGCTGCTGAGGAACTCTGCTATCTTTGTGGGTCACCAGAAATAACTTGTGCTGCTTAAATAATTTCTCAAAGGACTGGGGAGGGTTTACTCTGAATTGCTTGAGAACTGCAGCTGCTCTACTGACCTGAGAAGGAGCTAAATCTAGCGTAGAACTCGAGTGCCCCTTCCTGCTGCCAAAACATGGGACTGGAAGATAGCAAAGTGTTGCTCCAGGTTCCCATAAAGCAAAGTGTAGGTCTGTGTGGCCTGTCACAGTGAGTTTTCTTAAAGGATGCTCTGAGTTTCACCAGTTGAAATGCAGTGGCTGAACAGTCTGGTTTTCATACAGACTGCACAGCTCTTTTTACTTCTCAGCAGAGGAATGTGAACCAATTGGAAGAGGAAACATCAGCCTCATGTAGTTTTTTCCCTAGTGCCAATTCCTTCACATTTCTTTGGCCCAAATCCATGGGTCATCCTCCCTCCTTGTCTAAAATTCTGGATCTTGCTACAGGTTTTTCTATAGGGGAGGAATTCATGCAGCCTCATTCTCACCCATTCTCAATGGGTTAAAGACACTTTTATGCTGCTCAACAGCTTTGCCATAGAAGTTTTTAAGGGTTTTGTGTGTTATGCAAGTTAAAAATATATATCTGCTAATGTTGTAAATGTGTTCTCTTCCTCAGCACTATCCCTAATCCTATTCTTCTTACTGGCATCAGGAAATAAATTTGGCTTACAGTACAGTATGTAACTTGGAGCAAGAATTAATCCCCCTCTTAACATTGTAATAACTTTAAAGAACCACTTGCTTACTGGGAGTGAAAAAGGTCTTTGAACTGCAATCATTAACTTCAAATATTTAACAACTTGCTGCTACTTGCTCTTGAAAGGTCTCTCCCCACATAGTCATTTTAGAGATTAATGCTTTTCTTATTTAGATAATGCTATTAGCTGTTCCCATTTCCTTCTGAGGAGCTGATGCACTTTGCTTTACAAGTCTCTAATGTCTCCACTTTCATCTTCAGGTTTTATGAAGGCTGAGGTGTCATTTCCATTTTCAGTTTAATCCTTCAAGTAACTGAGTCTACTTCCAGGAATTAATGTAATTCTGCACAAATAGTGAGAAAGTTCAGTGATAATAGAGCAAAATTGTATTCTTGTTGGGTCACTTCAGAATTTATTGGAGGAGTTTCTATTTTTTGTGTTTTCTTTGAGCTAGTAATAGCAGCAGGTTTTGGTTGACTTACCTGAAATGTATTGAGGTGATTTTCCATGTGTCACAGTATTTTTCTGATCAGCCAGAAAACAGACAATCCAGTCTCTGGATTTAAAACACCAGTGAACTGCACCTCAGATAACTCATTCAAGGAGCAGACTGTGGTTGTATCTTGAGGGACTGAGAAGGAAAAGATGCCCAGAGGGGAAAAGCTGAGGCTGCAAAACCTCTCTCCATCTCAGGAGCCCTGGTGCAGCAGATGGCTGGGGCAGTGTTGTGGGCACATGTGGCACAGGAAGGGGTGAGCAAGTGAGACTTTCTGTGCCTGTTGCATTACTTTATAGGAAAAGAAGTCCCTTGGTGTTTGTCTGGCAGCTCTGTGGAGTTCAGTTCACAGATCCAATGGCTCTGCCTTTCTGCTCTTGATGTCACCCCCACAAGGCACCTGTCAGATCTGTGATCCAAACAAGTGTTTCTGAGGTGACTGTGAGTCTTGATCTCAAAACTGGAGAAATGAGAGCTTCATCACCCTAGGAGTGGGAAGTCCCACTTTTCCAGGATACTCAGTTATTTATATCTGAATTTAGCCTTTGAAATAACTCTCATACAGTGAGTTACTGACAGTGGAAGAGTTCAATTTCAGTACTGCTGCAGCCAAAACTGAGCTCAGTGCTCTGCTACATCACACAGTGCTGTCTGCAAGTAGTGCTCTCTTCCACACCACACTTAACAGTAGCTCTCAAAATGCCAAGTGCCAGCAGAATGAAGACTGTTTCAGAGCAGTGGTGGTTGGTGCTGAGGTTCCCCCCAGTCAGTCTCTGCAGGATTCCTCTTCTGCTGTTCAGGGTAGTTCAGAGCATGTGGAGTAAGCTCCTCTGCTAACCTTCTTAGGTTAAGCTTGCCAGCCTCTTTCCCTTGAGCATAGATTACTGGTTTGCAGTCTTATGGATTCTTGAGAGTAGCAAGGCTACCTATATTTAATCCTGCTTTATAAGGAGTGGGTAGCCCAACTAGAAACTGCTAGGAAAAAGGGGAGGAAAACACTGTTAGGGGTGGTCTACTAAGGTAAAGTGCTACTCTCCACACAGACCCTTACAGACAACTAACTTGTATTTTTATTTTTCAATACCATTTCAGTTTATCAGCAGCTCTAATGGCACTGAAGAGTATGTGGAGGTGTAAAGTTTTGCTTGTTAAATTACTAATTAAGGAAAATACTTATCTTTGGAAGCTCACCTTTGCATATGAAAATTTATGTAGACACTCAGTAGCTTAATTTTATGGAAATAAAGATGCAATGAGGAAGCTTTTTTTTTTTCACAGGAAGTCTTTGAGAACCCAAGTAGTTTTTAACTTGCCTGTATTTAGAGGTCTGTGTTCTGTGAAATGGAAGAAAATTCCTTCTTTCAGTAAGAAATAGAGCTGGTGAGGCAAGGATATTCCACAGCTCTGCACACAAGAAAGCCAAAATCTTGACACTTCTCTGAAGTTTTTCTGGATTCCACACATTCATAAGTCTCAACCTAATACTCAGTCCACAGCTGAAAAAACACAGCAGTTGTAGAGAGTGGTGATTTGGCTCTGTATTGTATTATTCAGTGTAGTGCTTCCTTTTTCAGCTAATCTGCAAGTAACAGGTATAAATAAGTATTTTTTCCATTAAACTTCATTCACTTGCTGTTAGAGTAAAAAGGAAACCCTTTTCTTACTCTGATATTGCTCTATAGACAGGGGCTTCACTAATGTGCCTTGTTTGGAGGCCTGTCTTTATGTGTCTTTTGTTTAATCAGATGAAAGGAGTTGTCTTTTATTTGCACATTTAATTACAAAGTTCATTTTTCATACCAGCCTGGTAGGAAAAACTAGTGGAATTTCTGTAATCTGCATAATTGGAATAGTCTAAAGAATAATCTAGAGATGATAGTGTGAAGCTGAGCATGTTATGAGGTGCTGCTGATCAGAGAAGACAAAAGAGTATGTGGAGGCTTCAGCATCAAGTAACTACTACTGATACTTCATCCTTATTACAAAATAATTTGATCCTACAATTAAGACCTTGTTGAATATATAATGTTACTGTTGGCTTCAGGCAAACAGGGATTATGTTTCAGGTATTAGACAGTTACTGTAGCTGCTTCAGATTCCTCCAGAAATACTTCCTGATGCTTCTGCCCATAAAGGATCTGTCTGTAGATGTTCATAGTGTTTGGAAATGGAAGAAACAAATCTCTCCAAACAGACCCATAAACTAATTCTTGAGTACTTTGTATAGTGAGGCTGAATTTAAACTTTATTTTTGATAGGGGCTTTATACAGAAATTTGTTTTTAGGATTAGTCTTACACTTCCTTCCTTCCAGCACATGAGAGCAGAGGTAAAAATTCCCTATTAGAAATGTACTGTGGATCCATCTTGGAAATGAATATGCCAGAAACAAAACTCCTTTGAAAAAACACATTTGTTATACCTGTTTTAAACTTGTGTCACCTACACCATGTAGTAATGCATGTTAATGGGCTGCTTTTGGGAGTATTTTTCTAGTTAGTGTAACTTTGTAATGCTACTAAAGCTGTTTGATGTAAATGGCACTTTTGACTTATTTGGCATCTTTTTTGTTTGTTGTAGGGTGCAGTCTCTGGGTCAGTTCAGGCTTCAGATCGACTTATGAAAGAACTCAGGGATATATATAGATCACAGAGTTATAAAACAGGTAAAATGCTTTCAATTTCCCTTCTTAAAATGCACTGGAAAATCCTTATCTTGGGAAATACTTCCTGCCAGTCCTTCTGTGTGGTGTTATCATGTGTATATGTGTGTAGGTGTATAGATGTGTGCACATAGATATAAAAATGTATAGGTACATACATTATATATAATCATATATAATTAAATAGTGTATGTGTGGAGAAAAAGGAAGTCAAGATACATATGCTCTAAAATGTTCTTCCTTTTTTGCTATGCAAAGCTTCATGTGAGAATTAAAATTAGTGAAACTGAGAATGCTCTGGGGGTGGCTGACTCCAAAGGACACCTGGAGATCCCTCCTGTGTGACTTAGTGAGGTTTCAGACCTAGCTGAAGTAGAGCCCTGCAGGGATATGGGGCAGAAGCTGTGAGCACTACCAGTGGGCAGTAATTCTCCCAAGATTGTTTGCTCTAGAGGGATTTGTGTCCAACAGCAGAAGGTTTTGTTATTGTACAGGATTTAACCTTAATTACACTGCTATTAGTTCTATGATTTTGTGATGGTGTTAATCTGATCCTGAGCTCTGTGTATTCTTGGCATAAGGAGATACTTATAGTATATCCTTATAAGGACACTTATTCCAAGAACACTTCTTTGTATTCTTGGAATAAGGATATGAATAGCAATAGAAAACAAGCTTGTCTTTTAAATGAATAACAAGCACTGATTAGCTTTAGGTGCTTGGCTGTTCTCCAGTGGTTGCTCCATATAAGGGCTGTATCTAAAGGAGCTCAGCCATGGCAGCAGCATGTTGAATTGTCTGAGTGTTGCCATAAAAGAAATAGAAATCCCATGGATTGCAGGCAAGTTGTGGTGTTGTAGGTGAGTAGTCATCTCCATTTCCAGACATTGGGAACCTGGTGCAGGCCAGGATGGGAACAGGAGGGATGCCCAATTAAAAAAATCAATCTAAACTTTAATCATCTGTGTTCACTTTTGCTGAACTTCTCCCTTATTTCTAGTGCATTTCAACCTCAATTGGTGACTCTTAATTAGAGTGTAAAACAGACAAGAGTTGGAGACACAAACTTCTGTTTTGATTTACCTTTCAGGTAGATAGTTTTATGTGCTGAAGCACTGGGGTAAAATGTCTGAAATACATATTTGATGAGGTTAACCCAGTGTTGATCTAATGTCACCTACTTCTTTCAGGCTTTATTGCACCCTAGTGCTGGCCAGTGTGCCCTAATCACCATCTATCCTATAAAGGCTGGATTAGGGGGTCTAAGGAAGAGCCTAGAAATAGATCTGTAAGTCAGGAGGGATGCTTCCCTGCCCACGTATGCCCCTCAGGGTTTGGTTTTGTGCTTAGAACTCAGATTGGGTATAACAAATCTACTTGAGTCAAAAGCCAGCACAGGGCTTAACCATACAGTGCTCGTGCTGCAGCTGCTGTAGGGGCCCCTGGGACAGGTGTAGTTTGAGGGGAGGATTTGAGTTGCATAATACTGACTTTTCTTAGCTTTAGAGTGATAATGAATCTTAAACTAGTCTTGAACTAGAAGCATGCTCCAGAAGGTAAGGAAAAGTAATTTTGCTAAACTGTAAAGCAAGTTGAGATGCTAAAGGGTGACAATAATAATGTATTAGCAGCTTATGAGTTGGGAACATGTGGTCATCTCTGACCTGTGCTGACACTACAAAACTGGTGGCAATTCTGTTTTGAAACACCCTCCTACCAACATATCTATGAAATTTGCCAGTAAATGATGCTGTTTGTTGTAGAACTTACTGAGGAGAAGCTGTGAAATGCTGTCAGACAGTGCTGAGGGGTTTAAAAGTCTGTTGGTCATGGACATGGGTATAAAATCCTGAGTACTCAGCTGGAGGTGTGGCCATAGAAAGTTTGAAGAGGAACTGGAAGTGGAAATAGAAAAACATTGTTTCATATTGATTTTATTTTGTAGATGTGAAAAACTTTCTTTCCCTTTAGTTGCTCCTCTGCTGTTGGAGGAAAGTTGTATCTCAGTGTCTTATTTATTGCATACATGTATGGATGGTATTTGTACTTGAAAGCAAAGATTGGTTTGGCTAAACTTTCACTTGTTAAACTTCTAGTGCATAAATAACTGTATGTAATGTTTCTGCAGGGATATATTCAGTGGAACTGGTGAATGACAGCTTGTATGAATGGCACGTGAAGCTTCTAAAGTAAGTTATTTAAGGGGTTTTTTTTTATGTTCTGAAGAATCTGTTTTGTTATTGCTAGAGATTTTCTTTTGATAAATGAGAATCTCTCACCAGAACACAGAATATGATGATGGCTACAATACCAGTATACAGAAATGTGTACAGATTGAATTGTACTAATTAAGCTGGCAAAAAAAACCCCAAACTCTGTGCTCTTTGCACAGTGAACATCACTAATTTTCATTACTGTTCAGTTCTCTTTACAAAGCTCCTACAAAATGGGAAACCTGAAATGGTGAATTTTATTTTTCTTGTCTATAGAGTTTTTGTCTGAGTGGTTTTGTCTTGGTTTTGTGTGATTTTAATTTCAAGAAAACACGAAATCTCTAGTTTCATTCAAGATGTAAGAAGGAACAGAACTTGGTAACAGGATCATACCCTGCAAGGTAACCTGTAGGAAGGGAAAGCCTGTCCAAGCTAGGCTGGGAGAGATGGCAGTGGATGAGAACTTAGCTAGGCTGTGAGTAAGGACACAAGCTGCTTCAGCACAGCTGACCTACCTCTTGGAACTGTTGCCTTCTCCTAGTGGTTAGGTGTATGATGTCACCAGCTGAACTGGCCCTCACATAAGCTGTGGCTGGAAACTGCAGGTTTCTGAGCACTGGGGTGTTTTCTGCTGCAACAGCTTCCCACTGGTGATGTGGAGACAAACTGCCCCAGTCACAGGGCAATGGCATCTGAAGAGATTTGTTGTTTCCTTGTAGCAGAGGATTGATCTAATAGCCCATCAGTCCACATGTGCTTTGGCTTGCTGCAGAAATTTTTTGGCTAGTCTCTCTTAAAAGCTGTTGGTGTCAGAGCCTGGGTGTGATGAACCCAGGAGTGTCTGGATTAGTGTCTGGGCTGCTCACCAGCAGCATTTTGCAGCAAACAGTTGTTGAAGTTGTGCTGAGCACAAGCTGCTGGCTTTAGTGTTTCTGCTGATGCAGATTACTTTGGACAGTTGATCCAGAACTATGATCACATATTCCATAAAGGATTCCCTAACAGAGTACTGAAAACTCTATCACTACAGTCTTCCTGGGACTTGTTTGGTTTTTAACTTAAGTTTTCAGTGAACTGAGAAGAACTAAAACAGTTGTTTTCAAATAAACAGGATATTTAGTGTTCAAACAACACTTGGTGAGGTTGGGAATGTGTTGCAGCAAACCTGCATGCTGACCTCAGGGCAGAGTATTTACTTGACAAAGTGAGTGAAAGTATCCTCCAGTTCACATTAAATTACACTTTATAAACTAGGAATAAATGAGTTCTTAGAGTAACTACTGTTTAGAGTTACAGAAAATATCCACCTCAAGGATCTCCCCCTGCTGCTTTCACAGGGTTGATCCTGACAGCCCACTGCACAGTGATCTTCAGGTCTTAAAAGAGAAAGAAGGTGTAGAATACATTTTACTCAACTTCTCTTTTAAGGTAAGTGTTCATGGGAAGAAATCCTGGGGTTAATTTGGGAGCTTCCTGTGCTGAAATAACCCTCAGCTGTTATTTGGGTGAAGATGGAGCTGTAGTAGAAAAATATAAATAAATAAAATTGCAGCGTGTCAGTTTGGCACTAAAGCTTCCTAAAAAAACTAGGTAGGACAAGTGATTCTTAGAGAATTCTGCTGGTTTAAATCTGATTTGCCAAATAAGGCTGCTGAAACAGCTCCTGGTGAGGAGGAGAGTGTCACAGTGTCTTTTCTGACCTGATTTCTGTTCTGCTTTTCAGGATAACTTCCCCTTTGATCCTCCCTTTGTGCGAGTGGTGTCTCCTGTGCTCACAGGGGGGTAGGTGTGAGTTGCCTTCCACAAATGTTATGTTTGTGCTAAAAATGCTACCACTTCAGACTGGTTTGACTTTTAACTTGGTCTGTCCTACTGCTGGCACTGCCATGTTTTTATCTGAACTCCTCAAATGATAATGCAAAAACATGGCATTTAATGAATGCTGTGTTCCCAAAGTCATCTAAACCACCTTTGAAGTGCTGTCTGTGGCACAGAAACTTCTGTATAACCATGGGAAGATGAAATTCACCTTCCAGAGCTTTTATTGTATCCTGCTGACAGGAAATTACACCTGCACTTTTGCAAAGGCAGTTTGTGATGATGCTGATTTTGCTTTAATCACTGTGCTGTTTGCATTCCAGACATGGTTAGTGCAGTTAAACACTGTTCATGTGAAAAGGTAAAGAAGCAGGGCCAGAAACATGGTGTAGCTATAAAAAAAACAACCTTTTTTCATGTCTCTGTGCAGTTATGTAAGCTTATGTAAGCAGCTGTGCAGACCAGCTCAGTCATTGATTCTAGCTTAGTCTAGTTAGCAAAGGAAATTTTTTTGTCTAATCTTCTTTGTGCAAGTATTATGTGGCTAACTAGATACAGTATATTACTGGTTAAATTAATTGCAGCTTTCTGTGAACAAAAAAATGACCTAACTAGCCTGCAAGAGCTTAGTGCTGTGAACAGTTTCATCTGCTGATGTCAAATATATTTTCTCTCATGTTTTTTTTCCAGGTATGTCCTGGGTGGAGGTGCATTATGCATGGAACTTCTTACAAAACAGGTGAATGTGGGCTCTGGTAGCTGCATAATACCAAAGCATGCTTTAGAGCAATGAGATGCTTCCCCAGCTGAAGAGACTCTGTGTAGAATAAACTACACACTGTAAAGGGAACATGGTGGTATAAACATCAGTCCCAGAAGATTTGCCTTGCAGTAATTTTCGTGGAAGCAAAACTGTCATAGCTCACTTGATGGCTTCATTAGACAGCAGGATTTTCTGCTGCTTACAGCAGAAAGATGGAAGCAGAAAATGTGTAAGTGCTGTAATAATGGAGCTCTTCCTCATGCTGTCTTGTCATATTTTGGACATGTGTGATTCAGCCTTTTCATTTCTCCTACAAGTTGTTAGTACTAAGTTTATCACTATCTCTGGAAAAATAGACTTAAAGTGAAAGCAAGTGGTTAAAACTAAAGCTGGGGTGTAGAAAAGAAGAAAATAATCCCAAGGCACACCTTCCAAATGAAATGGGCAATGCAAACATGGGAATAAAGTACATGTACTACAGATGTTCCTTCTTCCTTTAGGGCTGGAGCAGTGCCTATTCAATAGAATCAGTCATCATGCAGATCAATGCCACTTTAGTCAAAGGAAAAGCCAGAGTACAGTTTGGAGCCAATAAGGTGAGTGTGCTGTGTGGGCAGTACTCAGCTTGCTGACACCTAGAAGGTGCTTCAGGAAAGAATTGTCATTGCAAATACATTTCTGTTCTATCTTGATGCCTGGGGCATGTAGGAGTTTATTTTATTGGCAGTTAACTGAGTTTAAGGAATGATGAATGTGTGAGGGGCAGGGGTAAGTAACAAGTAAGACTTGTGCTGGCTCTGCTTTGGCAAGGTGGGAATGGAAGGAGGATTCAGAGTTGGGAACTGGGAGGGTTTGAGAGTTCTGGCTCTGAGAAGGGCTGTAGGTGACAACCTGCCTGCCAGGTCCCAAGCACTGAGAAAATAATTATTTGTCTTTAAAACCTTGTACTTTAAAGCTAGGGATGTTGTAACTTTGTGTGTGGTTTTTATTTGTAAGCCCACTATAGAGTTTTAAGAAGAAATTTTGTTTCATGTGTCTAGATGCAGATTTTTTGTGTTTTCTCCTTTCAGAATCAATATAACCTAGCAAGAGCACAGCAGTCCTATAAGTCACTAGTACAAATACATGAGAAAAATGGTATGTATATTCTCACAGCTTATTCTGCTCTGCACAGCAGCCTGGGAATTGGTATTTGGCTGCAGTAGAACTTCTAGACTGTCTTATGTTGGCTTGAGAGGACCATAAATGGTGTTTCCTTTTACCTCATTAGTGCTGAAAGTAACTTGAGCAACAATCAACTTTTCCAGCTTCCATTGCTGCTCTGTGTTCCTCCTGTCTGTTGAAAAGTAGTTAATTTGATTTTCAGCCAGCTGATCTAGGAGCTTCATTGTTACTGTAGCCTTTAAAGTGGTGTCTTTGTTCCTGAAGCACCTGATGGGAATTTGCCCCTTTCCCTGAAAGGCTTTGGTGGCAAGATCCTGATAATAGCAATCATTTAGGAAAAGAAAAAAAAGTGGGAAGAAAGACCAAAGGTAAAAGAAAAGGTCCCAGTGAAGTGAACTGTGCAATAGAAATGTGAGACTTTTTGTGTTACTCTGCTTCAAGCCAGTGAATGCTCTCTCAGCTGCATAAAACAAGTTTTTTGGTGCTTCAGGTATGGCTGCATTCCTTGTGCTAGATGAGAAGGCAACAAATGACCTGAGACTTTAAAAGGTTTCAGTGGCTTTCCGTGTTATGTGAAAGCAGTCAGCAGATTTGTACCATGCTCTGGTGATGAGGGAGTTAGTCCCAGTTCCCTGGTGTTCTCTGGGACACAGGGAATCAGTGTTGCTGTGAAGCTGAGGGCACTTTGCAGTGTGGTTGTTGTGAGCACCTCAGTTTCCCTGCCTCTAAAACTGAGCAGGCTGTGTGTCTATTCCTGTCTGAGCTAGCCTTGGCTGCAGGAATTCCTGCTGTGCCAGGAGCTGTGCACAGCACACAGCATCTATTGCTGCTCTGGAAAGGTGCCTTACCTTACAGTGCCACCTGCTCTCTGGGACAGCATAAATAGGCTCTGGATTCATTGTTTAGAGGAATTTTTCCAGTAGTGTCTGGGAGAGTTAAGGTTGGGGATCTGGAGCTGGCTAGGAAAAAAACTCCCCACACCCCATCATACCAGGGTAATCCTGTTTGAGTCTGTGCACTGAGGGGCTTAAAGCCTTGGGGGTTTTACTTCTGCTGCAACAAAACCACAGGGAACAGTGTTCCTTCTCCAACAGGTTGATGTCCAGTTTGGCCAACTGGAGCTGCTGCCACAAATCCCCCCAAACCTTGAAAGTACTTAATTTTCCACACCCCAGCACACGGTCTGATCCTGGCATGTGGCACATGCTTTGGCTGCCAGTGCAGACCAGTAGCATTCAGGGCATTGGGTCTCCCTGAGCTGGGCTCCTCTAGGAGGGAAGGAAGGAGCCAGATCAGGCATCAATCCAAGTTGAGCCCAGGCTGGTGAAGCTGTGGATGTAGCCCTGCCTGTACCTGATGCATTTCTCTGTTCTCCATAGGCTGGTACACTCCTCCAAAAGAAGATGGTTAACATTGAGGACTGTTCTATACCTGGACCAATGTCAACAAAACAAGCTCTTTTTTATGTTTTCCAACACACAGACTCAAGCTATGGGTGCCCCTGTAACAGCTCTACTGAAGACTTTAGCTATTAGTTAAGTTAGTGGATAATCTGTCAACTGACACGTAAAGTATAAGTTACAGCCTTACCATTCCTCTCTTAGGTATCTGGACTGAGCAGTTTGGGCCTTTCCTGTATTTGTTCTTCTGGATTAAGCATCTTTGGGCCACACCCTCCCTTCTCCCTCTTTTTGTTTTGTTTTTTATTTGAAAGCAAGCTCCCTGCTTTTGAGCAACTCCAGATCAGTCACTAGAGTGAGATGTTCACACACCTCAGTGTATTTCTTCTTGCAGACTGCACACTGCAGAGGCTTGGATCGTTTCATTTCAAGCCAAGAAGTTTAATACCATGTTTAATACTGTTCTAGACTTGCAAATCACAGTAGGTTGAGTTTGGTTTTTTTTTTTCCCTCTGGTCTAAAATGACAACATTTGTAGTATTTCCAAATTAATGATACAGGAAAAACACGTGTATGTTAAGTCATTAAACATTTTCTGTGGCTGTATGAGAATACGAACTGTTTCTTGGAGAAGATGCTCTTTGTTTAGAATTATGGTTTTGGTTGTTGTGGTTGGATTTTTGTTTCTTTTTTTCTCCTTTTTTTTCTTTTTTTTTTTTTTTTTTTACTTTAAGCAGAGCAAGGCTGTGCCAATAAAATCTTGTAACTAGTCACTTCCACTGGGGCATCAGAACTTGCTGGGCTGTTCCTGCTACTTGTTGGCTCAACCTCCTTAACAAGAAGAGCCACAGTATGAAGCTTGAAGTTATTTAAAATACTAAAACCCTTTCTAGGTGTTCCATTTTATTAACGGGTTGTTGCAATCATTTGTAAACTAATGAACTTCTGAAGTGATTGGCACAAATCGAGACGAAAGTCCTCGAATGACAAATTCTTTTTATATATAAAAAATGATTAAAAAAAAAGCTACAATAAAGTACAACACCATGTCATCTGATTCAGAGGTGGAAGAGATGTCGCCACAGTCACGAAGGTGGTTTTGTTGTTGAAAAGACTGAGGGGAACTGTTCCTTCTTCCTTAGGAAAGGGAGCTGGGGCTGTGGAATTCCATTCGATTTCATTGCCTTACCTACATCGATTCTCTTTGGGTTGTAGTACTAGTCCTTAGGCCTTTGCACCCCCCCCAGGGGCCGAGCTGGGGCCGTGTACCTTGGATTCAGCACTTTGGAGAAGCGCGGAGCATCTTTCTGTTCCTGTTCTGTCGGTGACTATCGACCCTGCTCCCACCCCCGGGGTGGGCATCCCCCGCCTCCCGCCGCCTTTGCTTCTAGATCCAGTTCGTAGCTCGAAAGAAACGAGGGGAGGGAGAGGTTTGGCACTAAGAGTTTCCAATGTACGCTGGGTGACTTCCCAGCCTTTCTGCTGGCGTTGCTGGGACCGGTCGCTCCTCGGCCAGACCCTGGTGCCCTGGGGAAGGGGGGTCCCCGCGGTGGGGAGCGGCCGCAGCCCGGCCCCGGCCCCTTCGGCGCATGCTTTGGTTTGGGTTCCATTTCTCATTGCGGAGTTACTTGGCAATGTACAGTAATTTGTAAACTTGCATCAAGTTTATGAATAAAAAGAACAAAACAAACCAAGCCCTGTGCAGCAGTGCGGTGTGTCCGAGCGCGGGGGGGATGGGGTTAGGGGAAAGCGGGGCGCGTCCTCCCGGCCGCCAGGCGGCGCTAATGCGGCTCCTCTACCTGCACCTGCCCGCCCTGACCGGAAGTCCGCCCCGCGAGCGTCGGCGCGCGGCTGACGCAGGGCGCCGTTGTCGCTGCGGGGAAGAGGCGGCCGCGAGGAGCGGCGGCGGAGCCATGGAGGCCGCAGGCAGGGGCGGCTTCGTTCTCAGCAACCTGGCCGAGGTGGTAGAGCGCGTCCTCGGCTTCCTGCCCACCAAGGCGCTGCTGCGCGCCGCCTGGTAAGCTTGGGAAGGGGGAGGGAAGGGGCGCCGCCCGCGGGGCTCTCAGCTCCGGTTCGTGAGGTAGCGGGGCCGCGCCGGCCCCCCTCTTCCGACGCGCTGTGTCCGTGCTGTGTTGCAGCGTGTGCCGGCTGTGGAGGGAGTGCGCTCGGCGGATCCTGCGGTCGCGGCAGCGCCTGGCCTGGGTCTCGGCTCTGGAACCGGGCCCCGCCGACAGCCACGCGCTGGTGCGCGCGCTGGCCCGCGAGCTGGAGGTGGGGTGCGCGCGCGCGGCGGCGGCGGCGGGAGGGGGTTGGGGGAGGCGGG